>PVIA01012677.1:0-36412 GCA_004024845.1 Tonatia bakeri | reverse complement strand
GCTTCTACATTTCCCATACTATTCTTGCCCTCCCCCTGTCTGTTTTCTACCTATTGTCTATGCTACTTATTCTCTATGTCTTTTCCCCCTCTCTTCTCCTGCCCTTCCTTGTTGCTAACCCTCCATGTGATCTCCATTTCTGTGGTTCTGTTCCTCTTCTAGTTGTTTGCTTAGTTTGCTTTTGTTTTAGGTATGGTTGTTACTAACTATGAGTTTGAAGTCTTTTTTTATTGTTCATATTTTTAATCTTCATTTTCTTAGGTAAGTCCCTTTAACATTTCATATAATAAGGGCTTGCTGATGAAGAACTCCTTTAACTTGGCCTTGTCTGAGAAGCACTTTATCTGCCCTTCCATTCTAAATGAAAGCTTTGCTGGATAGAGCAATCTGGGATGTAGGTGCTTGCCTTTCATGACTTGGAATACTTCTTTCCAGCCCCTTCTTGCCTGCAAGGTCTCTTTTGAGAAATCAGCTGACAGTCTTGTGGACACTCCTTTGTAGGTTACTTCCAGGATTTCCTGGAAGTCCATTTCCCTTGCCAGATTGGGGAAGTTCTCCTTCATTACGTATTCAAATACGTGTTCCATTTCTTGCTCTTCCTCTTCCCCTTCTGGTACCCCTATAATTCGGATTTTGGAATGTTTAAAGGTGTCCTGGAAGTCCCTAAGCTTCTCCTCATTTTTTTGAATTCTTGTTTCTTCATTCTTTTCTGTTTGGTTGTTCCTTTCCTCCTTCTGGTCCACTCCATTGATTTGCATACCAGTTTTCTTCCCATCACTATTGGTTCCCTGTGCGTTTTCCTTCATTTCTCTTATTGTAGCCTGCATTTGTTCATCTAATTTATGACCAAAGTCAACCAATTCTGTGAGCATCCTGATCACCAGTGCTTTGAACTGTGCATCTGATAAATTGGCTATCTCTTGGTCACTTAAAAAAAATTGGTTCTGGGGCTTTCAATTCTGTTTGAGCCATCTTTTTTATTCTTTATTTTCCTTTGGTCTGGTTGCAGGTGTTACGTTAGGGAGGCGGAGCCTCAGTTGTTCACCAGAGCGGGGCACCCCAGTCGCTGGGTTGTGACGTTGTATGTGTGGGCGGGGTCCGAGAGGGAACAATGGCACCTGCTGGGCTTTCTCTAGGACTCCAGTCCCTCTGCTGCCTCTCACAAGCAAACTGGGACCCCTGGTGCTGGCTCTCGGGCAGGTGGGCCTGTGTACTTTCTCGGACTCTGTGTGTCTCCCCGAGGAGCCTCCTGTGAGGCTGAGAGAATCTCCCGGCCTCAGCTCCCACAGGTATTTTCAGTCGGTGCTCTTAGGCTTTGTTTCCCGGTGGTGCTGGGGCCCTGTGTTGCGCGGTCTTTGTTGCTGCCGGTTTTCACTTAGTTTGCGCACGAATGTGTAGCTGCGGCCAGCCAGCTACCTTGCGCCCCTCACTGGGTCTGCTCGTTGCCTCCCGTGCCCAGGGTCTGCCACCGGTCCGTCAGCCACCCCTGCACTTCTGGGGTCCGCCAACTGCTGTTTGTGCCCTGTGCGCCTGTCAGCCACCACTCTTTTCTGCCGGGACCTCTCACCCCTCTCCATAGGTCTCCGACTCCGCCCCTCCTTACTGGTCTGGTTGTACGGTATTCAGACTTCAATTTGGTTCATTTCTCTCTGTTCTGGTTGTTTCTTGTTTCTCAATTTTTGTTGTCCTTAGTTTTGGTTGCACGAGGAGGCACACTGCGACCACCTATGCCTCCATCTTGGCCAGAAGCCCCAGAATTATCATTTTTTTAATGTTAAGTCTCTAATAACTTAATACTTAACCTGGACTAAATTATAAACACCTTATAAACACCCTTTCCCCACAATTATTGTTCTTTATTATATCTATCTCTTTTAAAAATATATATTTTATTGATTATGCTATTATAGTTGTCCCATTCCCCCTTCACTCCCCTCCACCCTGCACTCCCCCTCCCACCCATATTCTCCCCCTTTAGTTCATGTCCATGTGTCATAAGTTCTTTAGTTTCTACATTTCCCATACTATTCTTGCCTTCCCCTTGTCTATTTTCTCCCTACTGTCTATGCTACTTATTCTCTTTACCTTTTTCCCCTCTCTCCTCTTCCCAGTTCCCTGTTGCTATCGCTCCATGTGATCTCCAGTTCTGTGGTTCTGTTCCTGTTCTAGTTTGCTTATTTGCTTTTGTTTTAGGTGTGGTTGTTAATAACTGAGTTTGCTATCTTTTTACTGGTCATACTTTTTGTCTTCTTTTTCTTAGATAAGTCCCTTTAACATTTCATATAATAAGGGTTGGTGATGATGAACTCCTTTAATTTGACCTTATCTGGAAAGCCTTGACTTTATCTGCCCTTCCATTCTAATTGAGAGCTTTGCTGGATAGAGCAATCTTGGATGTAGGTCCTTGCCTTTCATGACTTGGAATCCTTCTTTCCAGCCCCTTCTTCCCTGCAAGGTGTCTTTCGAGAAATCAGCTGACAGTCTGATGGGAACTCCTTTGTAGGTAACTGTCTTCTTTTCTCTTGCTGTGTCTAGGATTCTCTCCTTCATTTTAATCTTGGGTAATGTAATTATGATGTGCCTTGGTGTGTTCCTCCTGGGGTCCAACTTCTTTGGGACTCTCTGAGCTTCCTGGACTTCCTGGAAGTCTATTTCCTTTGCCAGCTTGGGGAAGTTCTCCTTTATTATTTGTTCAAATAACTTTTCCACCTGTTGCTCTTCCTCTTATCCTTCTGGTACCCCTATAATTCACATGTTGGAATGCTTAAAGATGTTCTGGAGGTTCCTAAGCCTCTCCTTATTTTTTTGAACTCTTATTTCTTCATTCTTTTCTGATTGTATGTTTTTTTCTTCCTTCTGATCCATTCCATTGATTTGAGACCCAGTTTTCTTTCCATCACTATTGGTTCCCTGTGCAATTTTCTTCATTTCACTTAGTGTAGCTTTCATTTTTTCATTTAATTTGCGACCAAAATCAACCAATTCTGTGAGCATCCTGATCACCAGTGCTTTGAACTGTGCATCTAATAGGTTGGCTATCTCTTTGTCACTTAAAGTATTGACTCCAGGGCTTTGATTTGTTCTTCTGTTTGAGCCATTTTTTGGGGGGTGGGGTCTGGTCATGCCTGTTATGCAGTAAGGGGCGGAGCCTTAGGTGTTCACCAGGGCAGGGCAACCCCGTTGCTGGGTTGTGATGTTGTATATGGGGGCGGGGTCAGAGAGGGAACATGGTGCTATTTTATCTCTCTGTTGGATTTCAGTCCCTTCTGCCACTTCCCCTAAGCAAACTGTGCCTTTCTGGTGCTGTTTCCCATGTGGGTGGGCTTGTGTACATTCTAGGACCCTTTGGGTCTCTCCAGAGAACTCTCCGGTGAGGCTTTGAATCTCTTGGCACCTCATTGTCCACAAGTGTTTTCAATCAGTGCTTTTAGGCTTTATTTCCCAGCGCTGGGGCCCTGGGTTGTGGGATCTGTCTCACTGCTTGTTTTCACCTGGTTTATCTGCATGCAAATGTGTGACTGTGGACAGACAGCTGCCTTGCACACCTTACTGGGTCTGCTTGTTGCCTCCCCTCGCACATGCCTGGGATCTGCCACCAGGGTCTGGTAGCTGCCACCTGCGCCCTGCGTGCCCAGGTCTGCCAGCCAGAGCTTTTTCCTGCTGGGACCCCTCTCCACTGGCTGCCAACTCCGCCCCTCTTAGCAGTCTGGATGAATGGTTCTTGGGACTTCCACACAGTTCGATTTTCTGTCTGTTCTGGTTGTTTTTTTTGTTCATAATTTTTGTTGTCCTTAATTTTGGTTGTGCAAGGAGGCACAGTGTGTCCACACCTCCATCTTGGCTGGAAGTCCAGAGTCCAGACTCTTAACTGCTCTATTATTCTTTCTAGAAAGTACCCACAAAGTAGTACCCTTTGGTTCAGGGTGTGAAAATAAATAGCAGTAGTATGCTGAGTCTGAAGGAAATGAGGATTGACTATTTTCTTGTGAATTCCTCAAAGGGATCTCAAAATCATTTAAAACAAAAACTACCCTTTGCTCTAAAGTTGTGAGACCAGGTACTGAAAAATTTCTTGGTAATACTGACCCCAAACGAGGTCCTCTAATGACTATGTTATATTTGGTATTGAGGCTACCATAATGGTGGAGTCTTCACTAATGACATAATTGAACTCCATGACTATATTTGTCCAAAGTGACATTTAAACTCTCGATTTACTCTTGGTGTGATGGAAATATTACAATCACCATGTACAGTGCTGGGCACATGGTCATCTTCCGTGAAAAAATATTACAGAATGAATGAACACATTTCTACCACATTATAAGTGTTTGAAAACCAGGGACCATGGCTTTCCTCTATTGCATTCTGTAAGGTACCCAAAGGCAATCCTTCAGTTAGGGGCATCTATTCCATTTATTGGAATCAAACTTTTTGGATAGGCACATTTGAATGCAGTGGAAAGTTTATTTTAGGATTTAAGAAATATTTTCATCACTTTTAAGGAGCTTATTAAGTTCTAAAAAGAGCCAATTTAAAAGCCTTTTATTGAACCAAGAGCAAAAGTAATGAAAACCAATTTTGCAAAGTAAAAAACAAAACAAAACAGTGAAACTCTTAATAATAATTGTTTGAACTCCTCATTGCTTAACTCAATTCATTTTGTTTCTCAGTAAAACTTTTCTTTCTCCTTGGGAACTCCTTAACCAATCCAAAGTTACATAGAATTGAAGTTGTTAAACACTCTGCCAAATGCAGATCATCTTCCTGGGAGTCTAAATCACTTTTAAAACCTTACTAATATTGTTTGTGTTGAAGAAATGTTTATGGATGGTTTAGAATATTCCTGAACAATCACTTTAGCGTTTTCTCAAGTTAAAGTATTATTAAATTTCATATGCTTTATTAGACATAGCATGTCTAGTCCAACTGTATTCTTACAAATTATTTCAGGCTATATAGATTGCTTTATCCTCTTTCTCCATCATTGCATCTGTAGATGCTGGTTCTTTCCATGTGGTGGGACTCCAGAGCATTTGTAGCTTTCATCTTTGTACTTTAATGTATTCCTTGGCATTTTTAAGATAAAAAGCATTTCTCATTTTTTATAAATTCGATATGTCATTACTTGATTAAAAATTACTTTCTGTGTTTCATATTCAGTTCAAACAATAAGTGCCCATTGAGTTTCTACTATCTGCTAAAATGCAACACCAAGTAAGATGGAGTCTTTTTCCTCAAGGAGTTTTCAGCTCAGGTGGAGAGAAAAACACCTGTGTAATCACAGACAAAAATATGTATGCTGGTGGTCCGCACAGGGGACTATGGGGACAGAGAGGAGAGACTTGGTATGACAACAAGAACAAATTGTAATTAACCAGGAAGCTTAGGGCAGGAAAGGCAGAGGGGGAAGCATGGGTGAAGGTGTAGAGATTATAAACAGTGGGTTTTGAAGCTTGCTGCAAGCTGCAGTGGAATCACTATGAATAACATGCAGGACACAGTTGGTATGGTGGTACTAGTGATACTAGAGAGGTGTCCAAAGACCAGCTCAAGAAGGGCTTCTTTGCTATTCCAAGCCAATTATTCTATATTATGGATCTTGGCATGAAATGCACCATAGAAGAGCTTTATTTTATGTGACAGAGGAAATGTAAATTAGTTCAGCTACTATGAAAACAATATGGAAGTTTCTCAAAACAGTAAATATACAATTGCCATATGATCCAGTAATCCTGCTTCAGAATATATGTCCAAAGAAAGTGAAAATAGGGTCTTGAAAAGATATCTACACTTACATGTTCATTGCAAGATTATTCACAATAGCCACGATATCGAGACCACCTAAGTGTCCATCAATGAATGAATGGATAAAGAAGATATGGTATATATACAATGGAGTATTACTCAGCACTGAGAAAGAAGAAAATCCTACCATTTGTGACAACATGGATAGACCTTGAGGGCATAATGCTTAGTGAGATAAGCCAGACTGGGAAAGAAAAATAAATATGGTATGGTGTCATTTATATGTGGAATCTAAAAAAAAACAAACACAAGAAACAAAAAAAAATAAAACCAAGCTGATAAAAACAGAGTTGAATGGTGGTTACCAGGGGAAAGGGGAAAGAAAATTGGGATATATCGTTTAAGGGTACAAACTTGCAACAAAAAGATTAACCTGTGGAGATCTAATGCACAGCATAGTGATTATAGTCAATAATGATGTTATAAACTTCAAAGTTCCTAAGAAAGTAGATCTTAAATGTTTTCACCACAAATAAAATAATAATTATTTGACATAGAGGTGTTCACTAAAGAAACAGTGGTAATCATATTGCAATATATAAATGTATCAAATCAACATATTGTACCCCTTAAATTTATTAATGTTAAATGTCAGTTATATCTTGATAAGTGAATAATTTAAATTTACATAAAAATAAAAAGGTTAGGTTTGCAATTTAGGTAAACCACTTTGGTAGCACTGGGTAGGGATGTGAGGCTGGCAAGACTAGAAGCTGAGACCAATTAGGAGGATTTTTCAATGATCTGTAAAAAAGATGGCTTGAACTAAAGAAGTGGAGTCAGGAATAGAGAAATGGGTGGTGGGTTTGAAGTTGATTTAGTAGGTGGAATTACCAGGGCATGCTGCTTGACTGCAGAGGGTGAGAGGAAAACTCTAGGGTAAGCCTCAGGTTTCTGGCCATATGACTTTTGGTGATATGAAAGACAGGAGAAAATTTTCAGGGGAAAGAATGATGAGCTCTGTTTTGGATGTTCTGGGTTACAAGTGTCTGTGAAACACCAAGGAGGTTCTCCCAGCAGGAATTTGTTATAGTATCTAAAGTTTAGGGGACACTTCTGGGCTAGAACACAGATTAGGGAGCATCTATGATTGAATTCATGAGGTCAGGTAAATCAATTAGAAAACACACATGAAGAGCAATGGACTGAAGATGGCAACTTAGAAAAAATTAGTCATGTATCTTATGCTTCTCTCAGGGAAAAACCTCCAATTCTCTAGTGTTGTCCATGTAACATTTTATAGAGGGTGAACACCTTGGTTGTGGTGAAACAGCTAATACTGTTGACAGCTGTGCCAGTTAGGTTTAGGAGCAACTACAAATTAATGTGGGCTATAAAATGTAGTGTTTCCCTAACTCCCTGTTTTCCTGAGAAGAAAATGATAAATCTTTTATTTTATTCAAATGAAAAAAGAGAGAATCTGGTAGATGAGAGAAGAACATGAAGGAGACAGAGAGACAACATTGGGGGTGGGAGTGAAAAGAGGACCACAAGAGGGCAATGCTATTGAAGCTGGGGCACTACAGACTTTGTAGAAGGAATTAGTGGACTAGTGTCAATTATTCAGGGCAATCTGATGACAAAAGGGGAAATGCTCATTTGATGCAGACCCTGGCCAGCAGGGTCCATGTGTTGTGGCCACAATGAACACATTCACATGGACTACAGAAGTACTATGGAGAAAAAGGGATGGCATGGCCATTCTCTAAGTGAGAGAGAGGGCCCTGGCCCCTGCCTGGACAGGCTTTTATTGCTTTTCTGGGTACATTACATTGAGGACGGTCCTCATTTACTACACACAGGTTCACTGTAGGTGATTGCCTTTTACAGATAACAAAGGAAAGAATGTTGCTAATTACTTCAAAGAGAAGGATGTTGCAGACCAAGGGGAAAAGTGGTTGAACTGGTTACACTCCATACTTGGGAGGTTTAGCTCAGACTTTAGGAAGTTACAGTAAGCACTTGAGGCCTCAGTTCAGGGTGAGGGAGTTTTAGCAAAAGCAAGTCTCATAGCAGCCTAGGTACAATGCAGGCCTGATTCCCCACAGGAGAACCTATCTGTGGGCATGGCTCCTGTGTGCTGGGCCTTGCTTCCCACTGGCTTTTATGAGTGGGAGCTGAGCTACATTCCCACACCATGCAGAACGGTTCCCCATACTCATTGGGTTTGGCAATTAGAGGGTCAGTTTAACCTTTGTTAGAGCAGTTTCAGGGCAGGGGCAAAGTAGATTTTCTAAACTTTATTTGCATGATGGCACATCTAAGGTTAAGGGGAAATTTTTTCCACCCTGAGCCAGTTCATGTCCACCAAACTGCTTTATATCACCATTGCTGGTAGGAGGACTGTTTTCTAGTCTTTCATGGAGTGGGTAGCCCTTGGAGGATTCCAGCTTTGTTTGGGCTCCAGGCCACACTCCTGGTCCAGTAGGCTGTAAACTTTAGTAATCTTCTACTTACCAAGGTTGAGAAACAATTCAAAAAATTTTTGTGTTGGGCCACATTTACAGCCATCTTGGGCTGCCTGTGTCCCATGGTCTTCTGGTTGGACATCCCTGCCTGCGTTTTTGACCTTGGGAGTTTTCTTACTTACTTTGAACTCAGTTATTTTATAGAAGGAATTTTGCTGGTAAACTACAACCAACTAAATAACCAAATAACTAACTAAATAAAAAGAGTTTGTCATATTTTTATCTAGTCTTTATATATGTCTCTTAGTGAAGGGCTTTCAAGGATATCTACTGTCTTATATTGCCAGAAATGGAAAGAGTTATTTTTTCTGTACATTTAAATGCACTGCTGAAACATAGTGTTTTTCCTTAGCCCCACAGCTATCTTATTTAATAATACACTTTGTCTTGAGCTTTTGTTTTATTAAATTCTTCTTAAGTCTAAAATCTTCTTGGAAAAATTTATCTTATTCTTTGTCATGATATATCATTTATTCAATGTGCTGCTAGATTTAATTTTCTAATATTTTATTTAGCATTTAGTATCTACACTTGATGGTTGAACAACACATGCGTTAAGGGCACTGACCCACATGCAGTCGAACATCCTCATACAATGTTTTGACTGTCCCAAAACTTAGTCATCCCTCCATGTCCACAGAGGTTGGTTCCAGGACTCCTCAAAGATACCAAAGTCCATGGATTTTCAAATCCACTATATAAAATGACATAGAACAATGCATACAGTCAGCCCTCTGCATCCACAGACTCCCAAACACAGATTGGAAATACCACAGGTATTTATTGAAAAATATCTTTGTATTTGTCAACCGGGGTAGCTCAAACCCATGTTGTTCCAGGGGCAAATGTATGCCAATAAGTGAGATTGACCCATAGTTTTTCCTTATTCTCTTCAACCTATTCTTCCTTTTCTTTTCTCCCTCCTTCCCTTCTCTTCTTTCTTTCTTTTAAAAAATTCAAATCAAAGGAGAAAAGTTTATTTAGGAAGTTACAGAGGTAGTAAAAGTGAGACAGCTGGGCTGTGTGGGCTTGAGAAACAAATTACAGAGGGAAAAGAAGGGCCCTTGGAGCTTAGGAGAAAGAAACGCAAAGGTAACATGCCTGGGGACAGAGAAAAAGGGGGAAAGGTGTGGGTGTGCTCCAGAGAAAGAAAGCTTTCTTTTCTTTTCTTTTCTTTTCTTTTCTTTTCTTTTCTTTTCTTTTCTTTTCTTTTCTTTTCTTTTCTTTTCTCTTTTCTTTTCTCTTTTCTTTTCTTTTCTCTTTTCTTTTCTTTCTTTCTTTCTTTCTTTCTTTCTTTCTTTCTTTCTTTCTTTCTTTCTTTCTTCTTTCTTTCTTTCTTTCAATTCTCTTTTTGTGTGATGTCAGTATTAAGGTTATGCTAATTAGCATCACAGAAAGAGAGTTGAAAACATTATTTTTGTAAGTTCTTTAACAGTATAACAAGGAGACCATCTGTTCTCTGAAGGGTAAGGAACATGCCCCATTAAGCCCTCTGGGCTTGGTAATTTTTTCACAGTAGATTTTAGATGATCTTTTATATTTCTTCAACAGTTATCAGTTTATCCAAGTTTTTCACTTTTTACTTTTTAAATTATAACATAGTAAAATTGACTATATTTCTTTTGAGGCATAGTTCTATGGCTTTTAATACACGTAGATTTGTGTTACCCCTAACATAATCAGCATATAGAAAAGTTAAAACACCCCAACACTTCCTTATGAACCACTTTATAGTTACACATTTTTCCCATCTCTAGCTCATGCCAACTACAGACCTGTTCTCCATCACTATAGTTTTGTCCTTTCAAGAATGTTATATAAATGGAATCATACAGTATGGAACTTTATGTTGAGTTTCCTTCACTTATCAAAATAAATTTGAGATTTATCTCTGGTGTTGCATGAATTGGTAGTTCATTTTTGTAGTTGAATAGTATTCAATTTTATGGATATATCACAATTTGCTTATCCATTCACTCATTGGTGGACACATTTTTCCAGTTTTTGGCTATTATGGCTAAAGCTGTTATGAACATTTGCACACAGATTTTTGAGCTTATGAACTTTTGTTTCTTTTGTGTAAATACCCAGAGGGGAAATTTCTGAGCCACATGGTAAGTAAATGTTTGACTTTATAAGAAATTGCTCAACCATTTTCCAGAACAGCTATACCATTTTACAGTCTCACCAGCAATGTATCAGAGTTCCAGTATCACTCATTTTTGTTCACTAGCTCTGTCCTTAACTGTATTGTTCTATAATATTGATGGTGGCTTCTTGCTGCATATTTGACCAGTTTCCATGGTGACCTTTGTGATTGAAATTTATTTTTATTAATTTCTACTGTGACATGTTGTTTTCCCTATAACTAAGGATGCATGTATTTCAACTACAGTGAAAATCCTTAGTTATTACAACTTTGAAGGTTTTTTTTCACATTCTCTTTAATTTATTTTTCTGGACCTCTATTGAGGTATATGTTGGACTGTTCCATGCTTTTTTACATGTCTCTTTATGTCTCTCATTCATATTTTTATGTTCTTAATCTCTTTGTGTTTGCATTCTGGGAAATTTCCTGAGTGATGTCCTTCAAGTCACCAATTCTTTCTTCAAATATAGCTTAATTCCTTAAATTGTCCCTTGAAGTTTTAACTTTAGTGATAACATTTGTTGTCTCTAGAAGTTACATTTCAGTCCTCTGCTCTACCAACTGAACTATCAAAGACCCCACTGTAGAAGTTTTATTTCAATTATTCCTCATCTGTATTGGTAGTATAGTGTCCTTTTCTCAAATTTTATTTAGAAAATATTTGAAACATTTTACAGTATTTGTGTATGGTTCTCAGATCTGCTCTATTTCCTTGCTTTCTCATTCTCTAATTCCCTCACCTAGAGAAGGAAGGAAGGTGGGAAGGAAGGAAGGAAGAAAGGACGGTGGGAAGGAAGGAAGGTAGAATGGAAAGAAAGAAAGAAAGAAAGAAAGAAAGAAAGAAAGAAAGAAAGAAAGAAAGAAAGAAAGAAAGAAAGAAAGGGAAACGAATGGAAAAGCATCTCTACTTAGAAAGAAAACACAGATTTCATTAAATATCTAAAAGTAGAGCATTCCTATGAAAACTTTCATAAGCCAAAATTGTGTTAAAGCAAAGAAGCAATTGCCTTAGGACACATCTTCCTAATAGATGCAAAAAAGTAAATCAAGACAAAGCATAAATGCTCACAGACATAGTTCAAAGCTATTGGGCTTGCTATTGAGATGCTGAGTGTAGTTCCTGGGGAAGGAGCTTGGCAGGGGATCATTCTTGCTGTTAAGGGTGTGCTCTACCCTTATGACATGTCCCTGAAAGACCTGAATTCTATTTTTTGCTTTTCACCTTTTACTGTAAAAGCAAATGTCCTTTTTAGATTTCTTTAAGTTAGCAAAAACAGATACTAATATAAGATTTTTAAAAAGATTTCATTTATTTACTTTTAGAGAGAGGGGAAGGGTGGGAGAGAAACATCAATGTCTGGCTGCCTCTCATGCACCCCCTACTTGGGACCTGGCCCAAATGCAGGCATGTGTCCTGACTGGGAATCAAACCAGCAACACTTTGGTTCACAGGCCAGTCCTCAATCTACTGAGCCACACCAACCGGTGCTGAAATTTTTCATTATAAACAGTCACAAAACAAACAGGCAGCCATTAGTTATTTGTATATAATTGACTGTTACCACAGTCAAAAGAAAAAGAAGTACAAACTTTCAGTTATAAAATTAGCCACAGGGAAGTCAGGTACAGCATAGGTAATATAGTCAATAATATTGTAATAACTATGTATAGTTACAGATGGGTACTCAACTTACTGTGGAGATCACTTCATAAATATATAAATGCTGAATTACTATGTTGTACACCTGAAACTAAAATAATATTGTATGTCAACTATAATTTTTTTAAAAATTTAATGCTAAAAAATAAAATTGAAAAATATACAAAATTGGACATTGCCAAATGGATACCAAAACACACAGATACCAACACACAAAGGCCTTGGATGTGGACTGCCAAGATTTGAATTCTATTTCTACCACTTGCCAGCTGTGTAACTTGGGCAAATTGCTCAAATTCTGTGTGAATATATTTATACTTATAAAAAGACAACAAAAGAAATTTGCTATTATGTCTCAAACATGTAATTTCTGAAACTGATCTCTTCATCCTTTCTCTAAAAAGACATCTTTCATCTTTCTAACTCAGCTCCTCATTAGATTTAGGCTCTTTCTTATTTCATCAGTTCCTGGAGCCCTTCCATTCCTTTCTTTCCATTCCTTGGCCATCACACTGCCCCATGTCTGGATTACTTTAAGTACTTTTGTTTTGGCTTTGTTTTCAGATTTTTATCTTTTAACCCATCCATTGTTTTCTCCATATAATATACTTTGAATACTTCCTGCCCATCTATGATTCTTTATTATAATTTTTTCATTTTCTTTTACTTTCTGATGATAAATTGCAAGAAATTAAACTCTTATACAATAGAGAAATTCAAAGGCTGTCAAATTTCCCCTTGGACATACCCAATATTCACAATTTGCCACACATTTTAATATTATACATAATTATTAATTATATGCATATTTTATTTAATATTATACATAACCACAATTAACATTTTGGTGCATATTATCACCATCACCAATTTATACATATTCTACATAACTATTATTAAGATTTGGTACATATTTTATTTAATAAAATTCAAAAGGCTTTCCAACATTATTACTGAACCATGTATGTTTCTATTTTTTCCATGATAGTGATATAGATGTATATCACTATATTTTAAAAGTAGGTTTTATTGAATATGGATTGAACACAAAAAATATTTATGAACATGTACAAGATATAAAGAATTTTCATACAATGAATATTCACACAACTTTTAAGAAATGGAACACCAGGACTTCTGGAAGAGATGGAGGCATAGGTAGATACACTTTGCTTCCTTGCACAACCAAAAGAAGGACATCAAATTTAAAAACAAAAAATAACCAGAACTTCCAGAAAATTGAACTATATGGAAGTCTGACAACCAAAGGGTTAAAGGAGAAACATTCATTCAGTCTGGTAGGAGTGGCAGAGATGGGCAGTGGAGGAGGAGAGGATGCATAACAAGGTGGTGACTGGAGGACCAGGAAGTCCCACATTTGCATGCAGATAATTAGGAAGAACAGCTATGGACTGAAAAAGACCGTACAACCCAGGTTTTGAGCATGGGGAAATAAAGCCTCAAAACCTCTGGTGGTAAAAACCTGTAGGGGTTTCAGTAGTGGGAGAAACTCCCAGCCTCACAGGAGAGTTCATTGGAGAGACCCACAGGGTTCTAGAATGTACACAAACCCACCCACCTAGGAATCAGCACCAGAAGGGCCCAATTTATTTGAGGGTAGCAGGGGAAGTGACTGAAAGCCACCAAGAGATGCCCAAGCAGCATTGTTTCCTCTCAGAACCCTTCCACACATACAGCATCACAATGTATCCAAGTGAGTTGCCACACCCTGATGAATACCTAGGACTCTATCCCTTACATTGTAACAGCCCTGCCAAGACAAAAAAAAAAAAAATGGCCCTAATGAAAGAACAGTTCTAAGCTCCAAAATTAGAACTAAGTGATGAAGAGATAGCCAACCTATCAGATGCAGAGTTCAAAATATTGGTAATCAGGATGCTCACAGAAATGGCTGAGTATGGTCACAAAATGGAGGAAAAAGTGAAGGCTATGTAAAGTGAAATAAAGAAAAATATACATGGAACCAACAGTGAATGGGAGGAAACTGGGACTGAAATGAATGATTTGGAGCAAAAGGAAGAAATAAACATTCAACTAGAACAGAATGAATAAATAAGAATTCAAAAAAGTGAAGAGAGGCTTAGGAACCTACAGGACATCTTTAAATGTTCCAACATCTGAATCAAAGGAGTGCCAGAGGGAGAAGAGGAAGAGCAAGAAATTGAAAATGTATTTGAAAACATAGTGAAGGAGAACTTCCCCAATTTGGCAAAGGAAATAGACTTCCAGGAAGTCCAGGAAGCTCGGAGAGTCCCAAAGAAGTTGGACCCAAGGAAGCAACACCAAGGCACATCATAATTACATTACCTGAGATTAAAGATAAGGAGAGAATCTTAAAAGCAGCAAAAGAAAAGGAGACAGTTATCTACAAAGGAGTGCCCATAAGAATGTCAGCTGATTTCTCAAGAGAAACTTTACAGGCAAGAAGGGGCTGGAAAGAAGTATTCAAAGTCATGAAAGGCAAGGACCTACATCCAAGAAGACTCTATCCAGAAAAGCTATCATTGATAATGGAAAGGCAAATAAAGTGCTTCTCAGATAAGGTCAAGTTAAAGGAGTTCATCATCACCAAGCCCTTATTTTATGAAATGTTAAAGGGACTTATGTAAGAAAATAAAGATGATCAAAAATATGAACAGTAAAATGACAACAAAGTCACAACTATCAACAACTGAACCTAAAACAACCAAAAACTAAAACAAAACTAAAATAAAAAAAACTAAAGCAAACTAAGCCAACAACTAGAACAGGAACAGAATCACAGAAATGGAGATCACATGGAGGGTTATCAGTGGGGAGGGGGAGGGGAAGAATGGGGGAAAAGGTACCAGAAGTAAGAAGCATAATTGGTAGGTACAAAATAGACAGGGGGAGGTTAAGAATAGTATAGGAAATGAAGAAGCCAGAGAACTTATATATACAACCCATGGGCATGAAGGGGGGTGTTATGCATGTGGGAGGAGCAGTGCAGGGTAGAGGGGAATAAGGGGGGAAAATAGGACAACTCTGATAGCATAGTCAATGAAATATACCAAAGAAAAAATGGTGCATTATTATTATCTTTGAATTTCTGTTTCCTTCCTCCTCAAATGCAACACTTAACTGTATTTCCATTTACTGTACTCTTGTTTTTCACTATAGTTTGCATACATGCTTGTATAACTAGACAATGTATTGTTTGTTTTTGTGTGTTTCTGAAATTTATATAAATAGGTCATTCTATAGGTAGTCTTCTGCAACTTGATTTTTTTCTCCCTCCACTTTATGTCTCATTTGGGATTGTGACTGAAATGACATTGAGGAGAATTGTTATCTTCATGATATTGAATCTTCCAGCCCATGAATATAATATATATCTCCATTTATTTAGGTCTTTTTTCATGCCTTTCAATGTAATTGATCATTTTCTCCCTAAATGTCTTGCTCATCATTTGTTAGATATATTGCTGGATACATATTATTTTTTTATGTTATTCTAAATGATCTTTTAAAAAGTTAGTTTCCTAGATGTTCATTGTTGGTAGATAAAAATGTAATTTAAAAGATGAAACGGCTTATTTAAAATCTGTAAGTAGGAAATCAACCCACTGTTGTGAATATATGTACCTGTAGTAAAAATCTATAAATTTGGTTGGGAAAGATAGACACAAACTTCAGGATAATGTTATTTGAAGAAGCAGGGTAAATGGGGTCAAGGAGAGGCACAAAGAGGATATTAATTGTATCTATAATATTTTATTTCTTTTTTGAAGCTGGTATGGCAAAAATATTAAGATTTGTTAAGACAACATAGCTGGTATATAAATGATTGTCTTATTATTCTTTATACCTTTTTGAAATATGTCATAATTTACAAAATAAAATATGGAATGTTAACTATCTGCTCAAGATAAATCAATTTTATCATGGATGACCTCAGAATCCATTAATATCATTGATTATTCTAAATTGGATGTTCTATATTGTGGACTGAATGTTCAGTCCAACCTCTGCTGGTGATTGTTTTTTTGTGATGTATCATTAAATGAATGAATGAGCAAACATCAAAGATTTTACATTAGAATCTGGATTTCTGAATTCCCTTAAAAATTTAGAAAGTCAGACAATACTATATTTCCATGTGATAACAGTCAATTATATACAAACAAGTGGTGGCTGCCTGTTTGGTTTATGACTGTTTATAATGAAAAATTTCAGCCCCGGCTGGTGTGACTCAGTGGATTGAGCACTAGCCTATGAACTAAAGTGTCACTGGTTTGATTCCCAGTCAGGGCACATGACTGCATTGTGGGAAGGCCCCCAATAGCAGGTGTATGAGAGGCAGTCACATATTGATGTTTCTCTCCCACCTTTCCCCTCTCTCTAAGAATAAGTAAATAAAATCTTTTAAACATTGTCAAACATTTTCAGAGTTCCAGCCAAGATGAAGGAATAGGTAGAAGCCCTTCACTTCCTCACACAACCAAAAAGAGGATAACAACCCATCTAAAATCAATAAACAACCAGAAGTGCCACAAAAGCAAACTGCATGGAACTCCAACAACCACAGAATTAATGAAATGGTCAAACAGAACAAGCAGGTCGGTAAGGTGGAAGACAGAGAGAACCCAAGGCAAGGCAGCAGACTGTGTGAGTGGGGCTACCTTAAGAGGAAACTGAGACTCAGAGCTGGCTGTGGACTATGGCAGGGGGTTCCCACAGTGGGAGAATCTCCCTGTCTGACACAAGGGTTTGTTGGAAAGTGGACTAGAGAGGAGCAGGCAAGCTGCATTGTTCCCTCTCTGGTTCCACCCCCACAGGCAGCACTGCAGCAGAACAAGGAGGGTTGCCCTGCTCTTGTGAATACCAAAGGCCCTGCCCCCTTACAATTTAACAGGTGTGCCAAGACAAAGAAATGGGGTCCAAATGAAATACCAGAGGATAACTCCAGAAAGAGAGCTAAGCGATGAGGAGATAACCAACCTATCTGATGAAGAGTTCAAAGCCTTGGTAACCAAAATGCTCACAGAACTGATTGAAGTTGATCACAAAATGAAGGAATAAATTAAAGATACCCAAAATGAAATGAACCAAAATATTCAGGGAACCAACAGTGATAGGAAGGAAACCAGGACTCAAATCAATGATTTGGAACAAAAGGAAGAAATAAACATACAACTGGATCATAATGAAGAAATAAGAATTAAAAAAAGTGAAGAGAGAATTTTGAACCTCTGGGACAACTTAAAATCATCCAATATCTGAATTATAGGGGTGCCAGAAGGAGAAGAACAAGAGCAAGAAATCGAAAACTTATTTGAACAAATAATGAAGGAAAACTTCCCCAGTCTGGCAAAGGAAATAGACTTCCAGGAAGTCCAGGAAGCTCAGAGAGTCCCACAAGAAGTTGGACCCAAAGAGGAACACACCAGGCACATCATCATTAAGTTACCCAAGATTAAAGATAAAGAGAAATCTTAAAAGCAGCCAGAGGAAAGTCAAGAGTTACCTACAAAGGAGTTCCCATAAGGCTATCAGCTGATTTCTCAAAAGAAACCTTGCAGGCAAGAAGAGCTGGAAAAAAGTATTCCAAGTCATGAAAGGCAAAGACCTATGTCCAAGATGACCCTGTCCAGTAAAGCTATCATTTAGAATGGAAGGGCAGATAAAGTGCTTCCCAGATAAGGTCAAGTTAAAGGAGTTCATCATCACCAAGCCCTTATTATATGAAATGTTAAAGGGACTTATGTAAGAAAATGAAGATGATAAAAAATATGAACAGCAAAATGACAACAAATTTACAACTATCAACAAATGAACCCATAAAAAAAGAAAGAAAAACAATGAAAGCAAAAACTAAGCAAACAAGCAGAACAGGAACAGAATCAGAGAAATGGACATCACATGGAGGGTTATCAGTGGGGAGGGAGAAGGGAGGAATGGGAGGAAAAGGTACAGGGAAAAAGAAGCATAATTAGTAGGCACTAAGTAGATGGGGGAGGTCAAAGATGATATAGGAAACAGAGAACTCAAAGAACTTACATGGACAACCCATGGACATGAACTAAGGTGGGGGAATGCTGGTGGGTTGGGGGTGCAGGGTGGAGCGAGGATAAAGGGTGAAATTTTGGGAACACTGTAATGGCATAATCAATAAAATATACTTTAAAAACATTTCAAACATTTCCAAAGATAGAAGAGCATAATGAGTTTCTAGATACCCATTGTTGAAATTCAGCAATTATTGGCTCATGGCCATCTTTTTATATCTATTTTCTATGACCTCTGGATTATTTTTAAACAAATCCCAGGCACTATATAATTTAATTCATAAGTATTTTAGTATTTATTTGTGAATGGTAAGTACTTTTAGAAAACATAACCAGAATGTTATTGTCATACATAAAACAATTTAACAGTAATTGCTTAATATAATCAAATGCCCAGTCACTATTAAAAATTTCTCCATTTTCTGAACTTTATTTTACAGTTTGTTCAAATAAGAATTTAAATAAGGTCTTTACATTGCATGCGCTTGATAAATTTCTTAAATCTCTGAGATCTAGTAGTGAATATAGACCAACAATGTACCCAAAATTTTTCTGTGAAAACCAGAATATTCTATATCTGTACTATCCAATGTGGTAGCTACTAGCCATATACCGCTATTGAGTTCTTGAAATATAACTAGTGCAACAGAAATAATACCTTTTTAATTTTATTTAATTTTTGTTAATTAAAAATGTTTGGAAACAGCTTTTTTTGGGATAAGATTCCCATACCACAGGTTCACCTTTTAAAGTATACAATTCAATGTCTTTTTAACTTATTCAAAAGTTGTACTTGATGACCATTTATTTTAGAACATTTACATCACCCCTAAAAGAAACCCACTAACTGTCACTTCCCATTCCCCCTGTCCCCAACCCTGGAAACCACTAATCAACTGTTTTTCTCTATGAGCTTGCCTATTTTGGATATTTCATGCCAGAAAATTATACAATGTAGCCTTTTGTGTCTGGTAATTTTTAATTTGCATAATGTTTTCAAGGTTCCTCAACTGATATAACATATATCAGTTAAGTCATTCCATTTTATGTCCAAATAATGCTCCATGGTATGCATATAGATAATTTGCTTATCTATTCATCCATTGATAGACATTTGAGTCATTTCCACTTTTTGACTATTGTGAGTAATGTTAGTATGAACAAGTTTTTATGAAGACGTATGTTTTCAGTTCTCTTGAGTATATACCTAATGGTAAAATTTCTGGGTCATATGATAACTCTGTTTAACTTTTTGAAGAACTGCCAAATGTTTTCCCAAAACAAATTTCCATCAGCAGTGAGCACAGTTTCCAAATTCTTCACATCCTCACTTGCACTTGTTATTGTTTGTCTTTTTGAGTCTGAACTATCAAATGGGTATAAAGTAGTATGTCACTAGTGGTTTTGATGTGTATTTATCCAATGACTGATGTTTGTATATGGTGTGATGACCATGCATTGGTGTGTAGCAGGAGTGCAAATTCATTCTTTTGTATATGGATATCTAATTTTTTCAGGCACTATTAGTTGAAAAGACTATTCTTTCTTCCATTTATTAATGATCTTGGTACCCTTGTCAAAATCAATTGACCATAAATTTAAGAGTTTATTCCTGGACTCTCAAGTTTTATTCCACTGATCTGTATGTGTATTTTCATACCAGTACCACACTGCTTTGATTATTTTAACTTTGTAGTAAGTTTTGAAATTGACAGGCATTTTTGTTCTTCTTTTTGAAGATGGCTTAGGCTATTCTGGGTCCCTATATTTCTATATAAGTTTTCCTATCAGCTTTACCATTTCTGCAAAAGAAATACATTTAGAATTATGATAGTGATTATGTTAAATTTTTGATCAATTTGAAGAGGACTGAAATATTAAATATATTACGTCTTCCAATCTATGAAATGAATATATTTACATTTATTTAGGTTTTCCTTAAATTTTTGAAATATATTTTTAGAGAGAGAGAAATGGAGAGAAAGTGGGAGAGAAACATCAGTGTGAGAGGGAAACATTGACTGGGTGCCTCTCATAAGTGCCCAGACACGGGAACCAAACATGCAACCTAGGCATATGCCCTGATGAGGAATGGAACTGGTGACCTTTAGCTTTGTGGGACAACATTCCAACCAACTGAGCTACACCAGTCAGGGCTATTTTGGTCTTCTTCAGTTTCTTTCACTGATGTTTTGTAGTGTTTAGTGAACAAGTCTTCCACTTCTTTTGTTAAACCTATTCCTAAGTACTTTTTGATGCTACTGCAAATAAAATTGTTTTCTTAATTTCATTTTCAAATTGTTCATTATTAATGTATAGAAATAAACTTGATTTTTGTTTATTGATCATATATTTTGTAACCTAACTAAACTTGTTTGTTATTTTTAATAGGTGTGTGTGTGTGTATTCTTTAGAATTTTCTATACACAAGGTCACATCTTCTGTGAATGGGGATAATTTCACACTTATTTTCAATCTGGATGCTACTTATTTATTTATATTTTCTCTTATTGCCTTGGCTAAAACCTCCAGAACAACACTGAACAGAAGTGGCTTTTCCTGATTTTAAGGAGAAAGTATTTAATATTTCACTATCAGGTGTAATGTTAGCTGTGGTTTTTCATGTATGGCTTTTATTAGGTTGAAGAAGTTCCCTTGTATTCCTAGTTTATTGGGTGTTTTGTTAAATTTAAAAAAGGTGCTGGATTTTGTCAAATGCTTTTTCTGTTCTATTGAGATGATCATATGATTTTTGTCTTTTATTCTCCTATTATGGTATATTACACTGATTTTTAGATGCAAAGCCAACTTTGTATTCTTAGAATAAATTCCACTTGGTTGTGGTGTATAATCCTTTTTATATACTGCTGGATTTGGTTGGCTAGTATTTTGTTGAAGATTTCTGTGTCTCTATTCATAAGGGATATTCATACTTTTTCTTTCTTTCTTTCTTTCTTTCTTTCTTTCTTTCTTTCTTTCTTTCTTTCTTTCTTTCTTTCTTTCCTTCTTTCTTTCTTTCATGCCTTTGTCTGGGTTTGGTGTCAGGGTAATACCAGCCTAACAGAATGAGTTTGAAAGTGTTCCCTTCTCTTCTATTTTTTGGAAGTGTTCATGAGGGATTGGTGCTATTTCTTCTTTTAAATGCTTAAAATGAGGACTTGAAATGTGAATGCAACCCAAGTAAGTACAAAATAATAAAGAGTGTCAGCTTTCAGGAGCTTAGAGGAATGAGGCAGAGATATTTATGAGTACATCAGGACAAGGGAGACTTGAGAGGCAAGGCTTCAGTGAAGAAGAAAAGGAAGTTCCCACAGAATTACTGTCAAGGGCACTCCCTCCTGCTGCTAAGGGCTCTTGAATCTTGTAGAAGGGCTCTAGATTTCTGGATGACCTCATTACTCAAAAGAAAACTTCCAACTGGGCAAATATTTCTTGGCTCATAGGCCAGTTTGAGCTTGTTCAGAGGAATTGGCTGTGCTGATCTTCCCTGTGCTTTCTTCATCCATGGGTGTGTATAACACTGATTCTGTGAACGTAAATAACAGTGCTTCATAGTGCTGGTCCTGACATGCCCCAAAGTGTCTTCAGTTATTTCAGAGGGTGTCTTGCAATTCTCAGAACTAGTTTACTTTCAATTTATTTTTAAAAAAGAGATACATGCTACTTCAGATATTCCTTTGTAGTAGATGTGTCAGGTGAAGAGAATGGAAAGATAGGTGTCATAGAAAGTAAACAAAACAAGAAAATAAGTGACAAGTTATAAAAACCTAAGAATTTCATATCTGGATCATTTAGAAGTGTTCACTCTGTCCTAGTCACTTGATTTATCCATTTGGAAGAGGTCCAGCTACATCAGAGTACATGCTCAGTAAATATTTGTTAAATGAAAAACTATTGAATCAATAATATAAAGCCCTGGCTGATGTAGTTCAGTGCATAGAACGTGGGCCTGTAAACCAAAGGGTTGCTGGTTTGATTCCCAGTCAGGGCATATGCCTGGGTTGGAGGCCAGGTCCCCAGTTTGGGGCATGTGAGAAGCAGCCACACTTTGATGTTTCTCTCCCTCTCTTTCTTCTTCCCTTCCCCTCTCTCTAAAAAATAAATAAATAAAATCTTTAAAAAACTTAAAAAATAGTATAAAGCTCTAGGTGTGTATGGGAGAAATAGATAGTATTTGGGGGAGTACCTACAGAAATACAAAGGTGGAGGGAATTATCAGTGAGCCCAAAGGAGGTAGCATGTATGAGCAGGTAGGGCAATAGAAGGATGTGTTGTGGCAGTCTCAGCTCCTGGATATTTCAGACAACTCTAATTTACAATATTTTGTCCTGTTACTCACTTAAGAAAGTCATACTTACTAGAATTGCTTTTCTGTTTCAAAATTATTCTCCCTGTAGAAGGCAGAGTCCTTGTACATGTGGAGTGTTGCCATGACTGGTCAGTAGTCAGTGTGGGAGCTAGATAGCATCTTAGAGATCACTGGACTAGAAATTAGAGGGTGGGAGGCTCAGCTCTAAAACTTGCCACATAGGTTGGATCACCAGAAAGTTTCATAAACACATGAGGGAACAACCCTCTATGAAGGGGAGTCAGCCAACATATTGTTGGATAGAGGAGAATGGCACCCTGTGAACATAAAAGAGCAGAACTATTGGTTAAGGGCTCTAAACTATGTATGTTTAAAATTATTAAAGAGCTTAAATAAGCAAGAGAAATGACAAGTAAAGAGCAAGATTCTATTGAAAAGAAAGAATATTCAGATTTTAAAAAGAACAAATAAAACTTTTATAATCGTAAGTACATTTTTTGAAATTAAAATTACAATGTATGTGCTATAATCACTTTTAAAAGATGTAATACTACGTGGTAAAATTGAATCTGTTCAATTCATTTTAAGAAGTTATAATTACAAAAATAAACACTAGAACAAAAACAGAAGCCTTCCTGAATATCAAAAGAAATGTATAAATTATAGTAGCAAAAAACCACATCAGAAACAGTAAACATACATAACACACATGATGTATTATGATGTGAAATAACATTGAAATTGAGACCAAAAATATCTGTTTTATCAATAAATGTATTATCAATATCTGTCTTAATATCTTTTGTCAATAAGACAAAAATATCTGTCTTATCAATACATTTTCTTTTAATTCCTTTACTAAAAGAAAAATATTTTCAATATGGCTCACAAAGCAAGACCCAACTATATGTGGTGTACAGGAGATACATCTAAATCAAAATGATTCAGACAGGCCAAAAATAGAGGCATGTGCAAATGACAATGATAAGTAAGAGGTAGCTGTGATCCTTCATATCAGACAAAGTAGAACTCTGGCCAAAAATAATTAAATGTGGCAAAAAGGATACTTTATAAAGATAAAGGCCAATTTCATAATATAGGTATAACAATTATGAAAAATCATGCACCAAATAATATTCTTTAAAAGCAGAAACTATAGATGCGAGGAGATACAGATAGAAGCACACTGCCAATAGAAGAATTTAACACTCCACTTCCAGTGCAGAACAGATCAATTGGTAGAAATATAGGTAAGGATATAGAAGAAGTAAATAATATAGTCAATAAAGCAGATTTCATTGATCTACACTAAATTTAGAACCTAATAATAGAGAATACACTGGTGTTTCTTAACTGCACATAGAATAGTCACAAACATTTATTATATATTAGGTCACAAAGAGAGCATCAGTAAGTTCTATTGGAACAATGGAAATATTACAAATAATATACCTTCTTATCACAGTGCAATAAAACTACATTTAAGAAAATAAAAAGCTCTTCCAACTAAAATTTAAAAATCTCCAATTAAACAACTTTTAGGTGAAAGAAAAAATATGAATCAAAATGAACAGAATATATAAAAAAGAAATAATGGAAACTGTATATACCAGAGACTGTTGGATACATTTATAGTAGAGATCAGAGGAAAATTTATAGCCTTAAAAACTTATATCAATAAAAAGAAAAGAGTGAAAATCAATGAATTATATAAACTTAAAAAGTGAGAGAAAGAACAACAAATGAGTTAAAAGAAAGCACAAGAAAGAAAAAAATTAAGGCAAAAGCTGAAAAGTAATGGAGATTTGAAATAGAAAACAGTAGGCCCAAGTAACAAATAAAAATTTTGGTTCTTTGAAAAAAGTAACAAAACATATAAAGCACTAGCAAAATTAATCAAACAGAAAAGGGAGAAACACAACTGTAAAAGATAAGAAAGGCAAAAGGAAATAGACAATGATGAAACAAAAAAGGTAATGTGAAATACAAATGACTTTTTCAAATGAGTAACATAAGTAGCATAAGCATTCTAAACAGGAGGAGCAGGGAAACAGAACTCAATCATTTGGGAATGCAGTATTTTGCCTAAATACGTAAAGACTTTTACTTTAGAAGAAAACATGAAAACAAATACTGAACTCTAGTTAATAGGTTTGTTTGTCAATATGACATGAGTTAGATATTCTGAAACTCATTTTGGGGTCTTTTAGCATGAGCAAATAAGTAAATATTTTGAGGGTAATTGGAATTAGGTTTCTCACGGTTTGAGAAGGGCAGTACAGATGTGGAAAGGGGAACTGGAGCATGCACTCTATTGTGCTGATTGGAATTGGACATGTAAATATAAACTCATGAGTTTTGATACACTTATTTCTACATGTATCTATATTTATTTATAAACAAGAATGGAAAGATATCTATATCAATATGTGCAGATCAATATCTACCTATGAGTATTTTGATAGATATTTTTAATACCTTGTAGTGATAGAGCACATGGAAATGCTTGAAAAATGATAAAAGGAGAGAGGAGTTAGTTTAGAGGGACTCCCACTGACCAAATGTGAGATAATTTTGGCATCAAAATAAATAATAATAGTAACATTATAATCCACAGAATAAAACAAGAATGTGTAGACCATTATAAATAAATGAATGAATAAATAAGTAGAGAGAAAGAAAAATTATCCCTGGTAGTAGAATGCCAACTAATATATGTAAAAGGAATGGAGTTAAGAAATCAGCATTTGGCAACATGGTGATTTTGGCAACATGAGGATTTTCAATTGATGATAGTTTAATGAGAAACTTGGTATTTACATAGTCTCAAAATATCTACTCACAAAACTATTATTAATTGCAAAGGAAAAATAGTAACTTTATAGTGGACAAACTTGGCATATACCACCACCTTAACCAAGTGATCAAAGTTAACCTTACCATTGATGGTTAAAAAACACACTATGTAGCTGCTCCTTTGATGAATGAGAAGGATACAGCATTCCCTCTGTGGTGTTCCTGCTGAAAAGCCATAAACAAAGAGCCATTTGGATCAGATTCAGATTTTTTAAATTAAAATTTTTTTGCTAAAAATGACATTTTTGGAATTATCAACAAAACTTGAGTACTTTAGATTACAAAATAATATTTTATTAATGCTAATTTTCTAATTTTGGGTATTATATTTTAGGTATGTAAGAGAATATTCTTGTTATTAGTAAGTATACACTGAAATATTAGGGAGCAAAGGAGCATGAGGCCTATTTATTCTAAAATAGAAAAAATGTATATATAGAGAGAATGATGAAACAAATATGGTAAAATATAAAACAATGGGGGGAATTTGGGTTAAGAGTAAACAGGAGTTGTTTATGCTATTCTTGCAGCTTTTCTTTATTTTTGTTTTTTATTTTTTAAATTACTTTATTATTATGCAATTATAGTCATCTGCATTTTCCCCCCACCACTCCCCCACACTCCAGCCAAACCCACCTTGCTCCCTTGCTTCCACTCTCTCCCTTGGTTTTGTCCATGTGTCCTTTATAGTAGTTCCTTAAAACCCTTGCCCCCACTGCTCCCTCCCCCCTTGCTATTGTTAGATTGTTCTTAATTTCAATGACTCTGGTTATATTTTGTTTGCTTTTTTCTTTTTTTGATTATGTTCCAGTTAAAAGTGAGATCATATAATATTTGTCCCTCACCACCGGGCTTATTTCACTTAGTGTATGCTTTCCAGGTCCATCCATGCTATTGCAAAGAATATGAGCTCCTTTTTTCTCTCTGCTGCATAAAATTCCATTGTGTAAATGTACCATGATCTTTTTTTAAATATATTTTATTGATTATGCTATTACAGTTGTCTCATTTCCCTCCTTTCATTCCCCTTCACCCTGCACACCTCTCCCACCCACATTCCCCGCCTTTAGTTCATATTCATGTGTCATAAGTTCTTTAACTTCTACATTTCCCACAGTATTCTTGCCCTCCCCCATCTATTTTCTCCCCACCATCTATGCTTCTTATTCTCTGTAATTTTCCCCCTCCTCCTCCCACTCCCCAGTTGCTAACCCTCCATGTGATCTCCATTTCTGTGGTCCTGTTCCTGTTCTAGTTGTTTGGTTTGTTATTGTTTTAGGTGTGGTTGTTAATAATTGTGAGTTTGCTGTCATTTGACTATACATGTTTTTTATCTTCTTTTTCTTAGATAAATCTCTTTAACATTTCATACAATGAGGGCTTGGTGATGATGAACTCCTTTAACTTGACCTTATCTGAGAAGCACTTTATCTGCCCTTCCATTCTAAATGAGAGCTTTTGCTGGATAGAGCAATCTTGAATGTAGGTCCTTGTCTTTCATGACTTGGAATACTTCTTTCCAGCCCCTTCTTGCCTGCAAGGTCTCTTTGGAGAAATCAGCTGACAGTCTGTTGGGAACTCCTTTGTAGGTTACTGTCTCCTTATCTCTTGCTGCTTCTAGGATTCTCTCCTTCATTTTTACCTTGGCTAATGTAATTATGATGTGCGTTCGTGTGTTCCCTCTTGGGTCCAACTTCTTTGGTACTCTCTGAGCTTCCTGGACTTCCTGGAAGTCTATTTCCTTTGCCAGATTGGGGAAGTTCTCCTTTATTATTTGTTCAAATAACTTTTCCACCTGTTGCTCTTCCTCTTCTCCTTCTGGTACCCCTATAAGTCAGATGTTGGAATGTTTAAAGATGTCCTGGAGGTTCCTAAGCCTCTCCTCATTTTTTTTGAATTCTTGTTTCTTCATTCTTTTCTGATTGTATGTTTTTTTCTTCCTTCTGATCCACTCCATTGATTTGAGACCCAGTTTTCTTTCCATCACTATTGGTTTCCTGTGCATTTTCCTTCATTTCTCTTATTGTAGCCTTCATTTGTTCATCTAATTTGTGACCAAATTCAACCAATTCTGTGAGCATCCTGATCACCAGTGCTTTGAACTGTGCATCTGATAGGTTGGTTATCTCTTCTTTGCTTAGTTGTATTTGCTCTGGGGTTTGTTCTGTTCTTTTATTTGTGCCTTTTTTGGGGGGTGGGGTCTGGTCATGCCTGTTATGCAGTAAGGGGCGGAGCCTTAGGTGTTCACCAAGGCAGGGTAACCGAGTAGCTGGGTTGTGATGCTGTATGTGGGGGCGGGGTCTGAGAGGGAACATGGTGCTATCTTGGCTCTCTGTTGGATTTCAGTCCCTTCTGCTACTTGCCCTAAGCAAACTGGGCCTTTCTTGTGCTGATTCCCATGTGGGTGGGCTTGTGTACATTCTAGGACCCTGTGGGTCTCACCAACAAACTGTCCTGTGAGGCTGGGAGTCTCTCCCTGGGCCTCAACCCCCACAGGTATTTTCAATTGGTATTTGACGCTTTATTTCCTGGCGCTGGGATCCTGGGTTGCACAGTCTGTCTCACTCCCCAGGTTCACTTGGTTTATCTGTGTGCAAATGTGGGACTGCCCAGGCAGCCAGCCACCCTGTTTGCAATGCCTCGCTTCATGATTGCCACCTTGCTGGGTCTGCCTGTTGCTACTCTGTGCCTGGGGTCTGCCAGCCGCTGCCTGCGCTTCCAGGGTCAGCCAGCTGCCGTCTTGTACACCCAGGATGCCTTGTGCACCCAGGATGTCTTGCGTGCCCGGGAACACTGCTTTCTGTGTTGCAACCCCTCTCCACTCGGCCTCCCTACTTCGCCCTTCCTACCGGTCTGGATGAATATGTCTATTTTAACTCTTTCGTTGTCCAACTTCCACACAGTTCAATTTTCTGTCAGTTCTGGTTGTTATTTTATTTCCAAATTGTTGTTATCCTTATTTTGGTTGTGCGAGGAGGCACAGTGTGTCTACCCATGCCTCCATCTTGGCTGGGAATCCTAAATGTACCATAGTCTTTGATCCACTTATTTGCTGATGGGCACTTAGGTTGCTTCCAGCACTTGGCTATTGTAAATTGTGCTGCCATGAACATTGGGGTGCATAGGTTCTTTTGGGTTTGTGTTTCAGGGCTCTTAGGGTATAATCCCAGCAGTGGAATTGCTGGATCAAAAGGCAGTTCCATATTTAGTTTTCTGAGGAGATTCCGTACTGTTTTCCACAGTGGCTGCACCAGTCTGCATTCCTAGCAACAGTGCATTAGGGTTTCCTTTTCCCCACATCCTCTCCAACACTTATTTGTTGATTTGTTTATGATGGCCATTCTGACAGGTGTGAGGTGGTATGTCATTGTGGTTTTAATTTTCATCTCTCTGATGGCTAGTGATACTGAGCATCTTTTCATATGTCTTTGGGCCCTCTGTATGTCCTCCTTGGAGAAGTGTCTGTTCAAGTCCTTTGCCCATTTTTTAATTGAGTTGCTTGTCTTCTTAGAGTGGAGTCATGTGAATTCTTTATATATTTTGGAGATTAAACCCTTGTCCAAGGTATCAATGCCACATATGTTTTCCCATACCATTGGTTCTCTTTTCATTTTAATGCCATTTTCTTTAGCCATGCAGAAGCTTTTTAATTTGATGAGGCCCCATTTGTTTATTCTTTCCTTTAAGTCCCTTGCTTTAGGGGACATATCAGTGAAGATGATGCTGCATGGAATGTCTGAGATTTCCCTTATTTCAGCTTTTCTATTGGTTTGAAATTATTTGAATTTAAAAAGTAACAAAAATATTTTAAAATATTTGTTAGAATATGTAGGAGAATTATTTTGTTCTATATGATTTTTTAAATTCACATACAAAGTACAAATCATAATGGGAAAGAATGATCTATTTGAGTAGAATAAAATGACACATTCATGTACAATAAAGAACTTTACCAATGGAATAAAAAGACAAACCACAAATGATCAGAAGATATTTGCTATGCCTATCATTTTTATCCAGAATGTATTACAAACATTACAAATGAACAAGCATATGAAAAGATGACCAATTGCACTAGGAATTAGAAGCAAATTAAAATAACAGTGATACACCATTACATATTTATTTAGATGGTTGTTTGAAATTATACAATTTGATAATACCCATCGGAAGGATGAAGGGGAAGGAGAACTTTCATATTTGGTTCAACAATTCTAGAGATTGTTTAGCAAGATCTAAGTGAAGTTGAAGGTTGGACAATTCCACCTCCAGGTATTTAGCCTAGATAATTTTCAAAGGAACAGGAAATGGTTGCTCATTGCAGCATTGTTGGGAACTAGTGAAATATTGGAAACAACCTAATTGTCAACAGATGACATCAGTAGATGACATACAATACATTGAAGATGAACGAAGTGTGTCTAAATGTGTTAACATATAGAAGTCTTGAAAACAAATCTTAGGTGAAAAAAGTGGGTAGCAAAAATTTGTATTGTGAAATTTATAAACACAGGAAACAATAATATATGTTGTTCACAAATAAAAAGAAGATAAGAGTCCCTGTCCTGGAGAATTTTGGGGACATATGAAGAGAGGAAAGTAAACACATGATTACCATGTAGAGCATGAGAGCCACAATTCAAATTGGCACCAAATACAGATGGGGGAATGGAGGTGAAGGAACACTTTCCAGAAATAGCAAAGCTTTTCATGACTCTCACACTGAACCAAGTCCTGGAAGACAAAAAGGGGTTACCCAGGTGAAAGATAGAAAGGAAAGGTGTTTCTAGCAGATAGTGACATTTGCAAAATTCCCAAAGTGACAACCTGCAGATCCTGGTTTGGAAACAGACTGGTTTCTCAGAACTGGAGTAGAGGAGGCGTGTGGCAAAGAAAGGGATGGAGAGTATTGGAAGGCACCTCCTGCCATAGGCCCTAACTGGTCTAAGGAGTTTGCCTGCCTCCTGAAGGTGGCAGGAATTCTAGAAGGATATTGAAACAGAAGAGTAACATGGGCATCATAAATTACGGGAGATGGCTCTGGAGGCAAGATTAGTTAGGTTTTTAAAATCTATATTTTTAAAAATTGAGAGGGAGGGGAGTTGGGGGAGATAGAAGAGGATATGGGGGAATAAATAGTGATGAAAAAAATACAATAAAATATGAACTATTCAAAAGAAAGAAAAGAAAACAAAGAAAATCAAGCAAGAAATAATGGAGCCTCAACTGAGAGAGAGGAGGTAGTGACTGAGAGATACCTGCCTGTCCAACCAGTAGGACTCAGGGAAGGATTAGCTGTAGGTGTGGGGAGAGGAATTGAGGAAGCTCCTGGCCTGCGCATCTTGGGTGTATGATGGAGTAACAGGGGCAGCGTTTTGTGTCACCCGCCCCTGGCCACCCTGATTGGATCAGGAATGAGCACCTTATAAATGTTTACTTCAAGTATAGAGTGGACAGAGGAAGGACCGAGGATAGCGGTTACCCCTGAAAGGGGAAGGGAGGAGAGGCAGGGAGGGAGGGAGGGAGGAATGAGGTATGTTTGGCTTTGAAGACATCTGGAAAGTTTTAATTACAAAATAAAAACTGATGCAAATGTAACATTTACTGGTGTTACATTTCTGAGAGCACATGAGTGTCATATGATTTTCTGCACTTCTCTGTGTATTTGAACTAAGTTTAATAACCAAATGGAAAAAATGTGGTGGCAAGATTCTAAGGAGCTGAAGTCCGTGAAAGGCTTTGAGCTCTATAAAGCGATTAAACTAGAAAGCGGCTGGGCTAGGGGACTGTGTCGCTGTCTTTGTGTTTGCACAGAGCATTTGGAGAGTTAAGCCTCAAGAGATGGGTACCCAGCTGAGTGCTTAAGGGCGCGAGGGGGAGGGGTGACACACACAAATGGCGTTTGGGGCCTAGCCCCGCCCATTCCAGCCCCGCCCAGAGCCCCCAGCCCGCTGCAGCCCCACCCTCTTCCATGACGCAGCCTCCAGTCTCTAGGTAACGTGGCGGTGGTAGAAGGGTGTCAAACAAAGCTGCGGGCCGCACCGCAGCCACTGCCTGATGGCCCCTTTCCTCTGAGACCGTTGACCCTCAGACACTCAGAACCATGGCCCTGCCGCTGCTGCCCGGCTACGGCTTCAACCGCAACGTGAGTAGTGAGGGCGCCCTAGGTCAGAAGTCGTAGCTGGGGTCTGGGGTCCTAGGTGTGGCCATCTCCCTGACCCCTACTGTAGACCTCTTCCTGCTGCTTCGCCTTCTGTGAATTGGGTGCAACTTGGACCAAACTTTGTAGGTTGGTGGAACCCTTACTTTCTGCTTCCCCTTCCTTTATCTCTTCAACTGCAATTGGATGCTTTTCCTACCTATGTTAGATACATAAGTAGAGTCCTTAGAGGAGGGAGGACCCTTGAAGGTGGTAAATGGTAGTGATAACAATCATCTGTGAGGGCTTGATTGGGAGTAAGGGGGAGAAAACTGTACTTGAACATTCATTTAAATAAAAAAACCCCCAATCATCTGTGAGCATTTAAGATGTGCGAAGCGCTGTGCTTTAATCACCTTACATGGCATTTGATGCTCTCAACATCTCTTTGTATTAGGTACTGTTTTTATTCCCATTTTACAGTTGAGGAAACTGAGGCACTGGCCAAAGCTACACAGTCTCAGTGATGAAGCTGGATTTCTTCCAGGCAACCTGTTCACACAGCCCTGTGTGAAACAGGTAAATATAGTTTTTGTTATTAAGTTGAAGAAACCTGGCACTCTCAAGTCTGGTAGGGCCCAGATGGGTAAGGGTTCCTTTATAGGGAGATGACTCCCTAACTTGGAGGAGTTTTTCTTTATTTAGAATTTGAAAGGGTTCATTTTAAAATAAGATACATGAAGGTATAAAACAAAACAACACAACACAACATAAAAATCCCTGAGTGTGAGAGGACTTTCGCCAATAAATGGCATTATTTAAACAACAGCAGAAAAATGTTCAGGCTTTTGTTCGCATTGGTTACTAATCTCTACTTGGGTTTTCCAGTTGTGTCTGTAGGAAGAAGGTAGGTAACATACGGATGGCAGGGAAGTAGATGGAGACATTCAAGGTATTTGTGTAAACTTCTGGTAAGTTTAGAAAGCAGGTGCCAGATTGAAGCATTTGATTTTATGGATTCTGAACAATGTCTGTATCTAAGTTGTGGGCCCTAACATACAAGTTATCTTTGTAGCTTCAGCCCACTGCATTCCAACACCTTCAGGGAGGCTGACCACTCCAACTTGCTTCTTGAGCACTGGTTTGTGCATTTCTTGGCTGACTGTAAGAGGATAGCCTTCCTGCCTAGCATTGCCCTTTGGTAAGATTAAGTCAGCCACACAAAAAAGAAAGACCCCTGAAAGGCAGAGCATAAAAAAAAAAGATTCCAGAAGTAAAGAAGCATGCTATGTGAAAGTAATTGTAATAAAAATTGAAAGTAGAGCCCACAGCTTTGGGCCCAGCAACACTTCAAATTACCAATGCCTACCTCCTGTGCAAGTACCACAGCTCTCACATGCAGTGATTAAGAGTGGGAAGGAAAAAAGTGGTGAATGAGATATTTTAAAATCTGCAAGGCTGTACTAAGTGTACTTTTGCTTTTTATGGCAGTTTCTTTTTTCAAAAGTATTTTATTGTTTATATTATTACAGTTTTCTCACTTTTCCCCCCTTTGCTCCCACCCCCCAGCCCACCCCCCCCTTCTGTACTCAATCCCTGCACCGTTGTCCATCTCCATGGGTCCTTCATATATGTTCTTTGATTAGTCCCTTCACCTTCCTTCAATTCCTCCCTCCCCTCTTACAGCTGTCAGTCTGTCACATGGTTCTATGTCTCTGGTTCTCTTTTGCTCATTTATTTTGTCCATTAAATTCCTCTCATAGGTGAGATCACATGGTATTTGTCTTTCACTGCCTGGCTTATTTCACTTAGCATAATGCTTTCCAGTTCCATCCATGCTGTTGTGAAGGATATGAGTTCTTTCTGCTCCACAGTATTCCATTGTGTAAATGTACCATAGTTTTTTGATGCACTCATTTACTGATGGGAATTTAGATTGTTTTAACATTTGGCTATTGCAAATTGTGCTGCTATGAACATTTGGGTGCATAATCTCTTTTGAATTGGTGTTTCAGGATTCTTAGGGTATATTCCCAGCAGTGGACTCACTGGGTCAAAAAGCAGATCCGTTTTTAGTTTTTTTGAGGAAATTCCATACTGTTTTCCACAGTAGCCGCACCTGTCTGTCTGCATTCCCACTAACAGTGTACTAGCATTCCCTTTTTTCTACAACCTCGCCAGCACTTGTTTGTTAATTTGTTAATGATAGCCATTCTCACCTGTGTGAAGTGGTATCTCATTGTGGTTTTAATTTGCATCTCCCTGATGACTAGTGATACTGAACATTTTTTCAAAACTTTTTTTTATTGTGAAGTATAACACATATAGAAGAATGCATAATGGATGATCATAGAAGGAATATCAAGAAATAAAAATATTACCAGAACTCTGAAAGCATCCCCCTTGACTAAAGTTGTCAGATTCAGCAAAGAAAAGCACATATCCCAAATATTACATGGGACCTACTTGTACTAAAAGATTACTTCTTTATCTGAAATTGAAATCTAACTGAGCATCTTGTATTTTATGTGGCAACCTTAGCATTTTCTGACTTTTCCTGCTCTCCAGAGGTAAGCACTATACTGGCTGCTATAACTAGAGTTAGGGTTTGTTTGGTTTTGAACTTCATGTCAATGGAAATGTCCAGTGTTTACTCTTTTATGACTGGCTTTTTTTTTAAAGCTCAACATTATGTTTGTGAGATTTTTTTCATGTGGCTGACTGTAGATGTAGTTTGTACAGTATTCTATTGCATTAGTATGACACCATTTATATACACAGTTAATCTTGACAGATATTTGTTTTGTTTGGGGTTATCAACAATAGGTTTCTGTGACTATTCTTGTTTATATCTCATGGTGCAGTTGCTAGATCATGTGGTACTCAGACGTCCATCTTTACTAGATGCTGTGAATGTAATTATAGCAATTTAAATTCCCACCAGCATTTTATGTCCCTCTCGTTCCATATTCTTTCTAACACTTGATATTGTTAGTCTTTCAAATTTTAGTTGTTTTGATCAGTGGATGTAGTGCAACTCTATAGTTTTAGTCTGGATTTACATATTTATTAGTAATTTGGATATTCTCTTTGTGTAGTATCTGTTTGTCTTGTTTGGCAACTTCCTACTGTGTTGCCTGCCTTTTTCTTAGTGATTTCTAGGAGTCCTATATAGATTTTGGATATGATTTGCTTGTCAGCTATATTGTGTTGCAAATACCTTCTAGTTTGTGCTTGGCCTTTTCACTCTCTTGATGGTGCTTTTGTTGTTACTTATACGAGTACTTATCTATTGATTTTTTAATTTTATTTTTCATTTACATTTTACATTAAATATTATTTTGTGTTAGTTTCAGGTGTACAACATAATGGTTAGACAATCATATACTTTACCGAGTGTTCCCCCCAATATTTTCACAATCCACTTGGCATCATACATAATCATTACCATATTATCGAAATCATTCCCTGTGCTATACTTAACATTCCCATGACTATTTTTTAACTACCAATCTGTACTTCTCATCCCTTCACCTTTTTCAGCCTCCCTCCAAACCCTTTCCTCTCTGGAAACCATTAGTCTATTCTCTGTATCTATGAGTTGAATCTGTTTCTATTTTGTTTGTTCATTTATATTGTTCTTTAGATTCCACATATAAGTGAAATCACACGATATTTGTCTTTCTCTGACTTATTTCACTTAACATAACATTCTGTAGCTTCATCTTGATGATGGTTTTTAAAAATACATTTTATTGATTATACTATTACAATTATCCCAATTTCCTCCTTTCCCCCTTTGCCCCTTTCCACTCAGCACTCCCAACTCTCTCAGGCAATCTCCACACCTATGTTCATGTCTATGGGTCCTTCACATATGTTCTTTGACTTTGCTGTTTCCTAAAGTGCACTTTAAATCTCCCTGAATATTCTGTAACTACCAATTTGTGCTTCTTAATCCCCTCACCTTTTAACCTATTCCCCAATCCCCTCTCGTATCTGGCTACCATCAAACCATTCCCTATATCTATGATCCTGTTTCTGTTATGATTTTTTTGCTTAGTTTTTTTAGATTCAATTGTTGATAGATATGTTTTTATTACCTTTTTGTTGTTCATAGTTTTGATCTTCTTTTTCTTAAATAAGTCCCTTTAACATTTCACATAATAATGGTTTGGTGATGATGAACTCCTTTAACTTTTTCTTATCTGGGAAGCTCTTTATCTGCCTTTTGATTCTAAATAGTAACTTTGCTGGATAGAGTAATCTTGGTTGTAGGTCCTTGCTTTTCATTCTAGACTGCAAAGTTCCTTTTGAGAAATCAGCTGACAGTCTTATAGCAACACCCTTGTAGTTCCTAACTTCTTTTCTCTTGGCGCTTTTAAGATTCTCTCTTTATCTGTCACTTTGGCATTTTAATTATGATGTGTCTTGGAGTGGGTGGGCCTCTCTGCATCCATCTTGTTTGGGATTCTCTGTGCTTCCTGGACTTGCATGTCTATTTCCTTCACCAAATTAGGGAAGTTTTCTTTCACTATCTTTTCAAATAGGTTTCCAATTTCTTGCTCTTTTTTTCGTCTAGCACCCCTGTGATGCGAATATTGGAACACTTGAAGTTGTCCCAGAGTCTGCTTACATTATGCTCATTTTTTAAAATTATTTTTTCTTCTTGTTGTTCTGATTGGTTGTTTTGTGCTACCTTGTGTTCCAAATCATTGATTTGATTCTTGTCTTCATCCACTCTACTGTTGTTTCCCTGTAGGTTGTTCTTTACTTCACTTAGTGTATCCTTTGTTTCTGCCTGAATCTTTTTTATGCTGTTGAGGTCCTTACTAAGTTCCTTGAGCATCCTTATAACTAGTGTTTTGAGCTCTGCACCTGATAGATTGCTTATCTCCATTTTGTTTAGTTCTTTTTCTGGAGCTTTGATCTGTTCTTTCATTTGGGCCATGTTTCCTTGTCTCCTCATTTTG
>PVIA01012676.1:0-36459 GCA_004024845.1 Tonatia bakeri | reverse complement strand
CGTGTGTACAAGGTTTTGAGGATTCTCTCTTGCTCTTGTTGAGTTGTTTGTACTGGGTCTTTTCTCCACTATTTAGTTGTATTTCCAGATAGGTCCTGGATTGAGGTTTGTGTGGTTTCCACTCCCTCCTTCACCTTCTTCTGTTGTTATCTGTTAGTGGTTCCTTTGTTGTTGGGTTTCCTCTTCCAGTGGGTATCCTGGTGTTCACCGCTTCCACCCTATCTGGAGTCTGTCTGCAGGCCTGCAGGTTACAGTGGGGCACCTTGAGTAGGGAGTGCCTGGGAGCAAAGAATCAGGAGAGGTCTGGGTCCAAGAAAGGGTGGGCTGGGGACTGGGTCAGCGTGCGGAGGACACTGAGGGGAGCCGTGTCCCCATAGTTTTTTTATGCACTCTTCCACTGATGGGCACTTAGGCTGTTTCCAACTTTTTGGTTTATGGTTACCATGTACTTCATATATTCCAAGGTATATTTATAGCAGTCTATTTTAAGTTTGAACAAACTCTAAAATCACTACAGTTACTACTTATCCCTTCCCTGTTTTTACCATTATTTTTTACTTCTCGTGTGTTTGTGTGTATTCCCTAATTTATTGTAATTACAGAGGATCCTCCTACTTTTGTCTTTTAACCTTTGTACGAGGTTTGTACTTGGTTGATCCACTGCCTTTACTTTTACTAAGTGTTTACCTTTGTCAGTGAGAATATTTTTCATTCCTATATTTTCTTATTTGTATTTTTTTATCTTTTCTTCTTAAATAAGTAACTTTAACATTTATTTTTGTCATAGTTGTTTAGTGTTGATAAACTCTCTAGGCTTTTGTGCTGGGAAGTTCTTTCTCCTTCAGTTGTTATCAGTGATTTTCAACCTTTTTAATCTCATGACACACATAAACTTACTAAATTTCTGCAGCATACCAAAAAATGTATTTTTTGCCAATTTGACAAAAATATGTACAATTTTGTTTTCTTTTTAAGTATATTTTATTGATTATGCTATTACAATTGTCCCATTTATTTTTCCCCTCTTTATATACCCTTCTGCCATGTATCCCTAGTCCCTCCAGCACCAACCCCCCAACTTAGTTGATGTCCATGAGTCATACATATAAGTTCTTTGTCTTCTCCATTTCCTATACTATTTGTAACCCCCCTTGTCTATTTTATGCCTACCAATTATGCTTCATATTCCCTGTACCTTTCCCCCCACCCCTCCCTGCTGTAACCCTCCATGTGATCTTCATTTCTCTGATTCTGTTCCTATTCTAGTTGTTTGCTTAGTTTGTTTTTGTTTTTTTGTTTTTACATTCAGTTGTTGATAGTTGTGAGCTTGTTGTCATTTTACTGTTCATAGTTTTGATCTTCTTTTCCTTGGATAAGTCCCTTTAACATTTTATATAACAAGGGCTTGGTGATAATGAACTCCTTTAACTTGACCTTATCTGGGAAGCACTTTATCTGCCCTTTCATTCTAAATGATAGCTTTGCTGGAGAGAGTAATCTTGGGTGTAGGTCCTTGCCTTTCATGACTTTGAATATTTCTTTCCAGTCCTTTCTTGCCTGTAAGGTTTGAGAAATTAGCTGATAGTCTTATGGGAACTCCTTTGTAGGTAACTGTCTCCTTTCCACTTGCTACTTTTAAGATTCTCTTCCTATCTTTAATCTTGGGTAGTTTAATTATGATGTGTCTTGGTGTGTTCCTACTTGGATCCAACTTCTTGGGACTCTCTGAGCTTCCTGGAATAGCATGTCTAATTTCTTTGCAGATCAAGGAAGTTTACCTTCATTAGTTGCTTAAATAAGTTTTCAATTTCTTGCTTTTCCTCTTCTCCTTCCAGCACCCCCATGATTTGGATGTTGGAACATTTAAAGTTGTCTCAGATATTCCTAAACCTTTTCTCATTTTTTTGAATTCTTGTTTCTTCATTTTTTTCTAGTCGAATGTTTCTTCTTTTTGTTCCAAATTGTTTATTTGCGTCTTGGTTTCCTTCCTGTCACTGTTAGTTCCTTGTATATTTTGCTTTATTTCACTTTGTGTAGCCTTGATTTCTTCCTTTACTTTGCAACCATACTCAATCATTTCTCTGAGCATCCTGATTACCAGGATTTTGAACTCTGCATCTGATAAGTTGGGTATCTCCTTGTCACTGAGTTCTTTTTCTGGGGTTTTGCTATGTTCTTTCATTGGGGTAATGTTTCATTGTCTCAGGGCACCAGTTATGTTGTAAGGTGGGGAGCCTTAGGTATTCTCTAGGGATGGGCAACCCACAGTGCTGCATTGTGGCATTGTATGTAGTGTAGGGGGCCAACAGGGATCAATACCTCTTGCTTAGTTCAGCCACCTTTCAGTCACTTCCTCTGCTACACACAAGCAAATTGGGCCCTTCTGGTGCTGATTCCTGGGAAGGTGGGTTTGTGTACATTCTAGGACCCTGTGGGTCTCTCCAGTGAAGTATCTTGTGAGGTTGGAAGTTTCTTCCACTGCCTCAACCCCCAGAGGTTTTGAGGCTTTAGTTTCCCATGCTGGAACCCTGGGTTGTGAAGTCTGTTTCACTTCTCAGTTGTTCCTCCTGGCTTCTCTGAATGCAAATGTAGGATATCCCCATCTGCCAGCCACCACCTCACCTGCCCTGTCCTCCAGCCACTGCCTTGCCGTATGTATGCTCCACCTTGGTTTCCCATTTCCACCCCTTTATCAGTTTGGATGAATATTTCTTCTTTTACTCCTTTATTGTCAGACTTCCATATGGTTCGATTTTCTGGCAGTTCTGGTTTTGTTTTGTTTTTAAATTGGTTGTTATCCTTCTCCTGGTTGTGTAAGTGTATCAACCTATGCTTCTATCTTGGCCAAATCAAAATATGTATAATTTTGATTCCTTCTCACTGGATGGGTATTGTTATGTAGGCTGTTGTTGATTTTTTGATTATTGAAGGGAAAAGAGGTCATGCCTCTGACTAAATAGTCATGCACTGCATGTTTTAAAAACTTGTGGCACACTGGCTGAAAATCACTAATCTAAATGATAGCCTTGCTGGGTAGAATAATCTTGGTTGTAGGTGCTTGGTTTTCAACACTTTGAATGTTTTATGCCAATCCTTTCTGCCCAGCAAACTTTCTGTTGAGACATCAGCTGGAAAGTCTTATGGGACAGAGCCCTTGTACATAGCTAACATCTTTTCTTTTGTTACTCTTAAGATTCTGTCTTTGACCTTTGGCATTTAATTCTGACGTGTCTTGGTGTGGATCTCTGTATTCATCTTGTTTTGGACTGTTTGTGCTTACTGGACTTGTATGTCCATTTCCTTCACCAGTTTAGGGAGGTTCTGTCATTATTTCTTCAAATAGGATTTTAATCTTTTGCTCTCTCTTCTCATTCTGGTACTCCTATGATGTGAGTGTTGTTACATTTGATGTTGTTTTAGAGGTTCCTTAAACTGTCCTTTTTTTTGTTGTTCTGTTTTGGTGTTTTTTTTCTTTGTTGTTATCTTATTCTTTAGGTTGCTGATTTGATTCTCTAATATGTCTAATCTGGTATTGATTCCACCTAATGTATTCTTCATTTCAGCTATTGTATTCATTTCTGTGTGGTTCTCTTTTTGTCTTCTCCACATTTGTTGAAGTTTTCAGTAAGTTCATCTAGCCTTATCCTAATTTCATCCTTATAACCAGTGTTTTGAACTCTGTATTTGGTAGATTTCTCATCTCTATTTAGTGATCTTTCTCGAGTTTTGTTCTGTTGTTTCATTTGGGATGTTTGTTTTTCCCCTCATTTTGGCTGCCTCCCTGTGTTTGTGTGTTTTAGGTACATTTGTTATGTCTTCCAGTCTTGGCAGGATGGCTTTATGTAGGAGGTGGCCTTTGGAGTCCAGTGTTGCATTCTCCCTGGTCACTTGAGCTGGGTGCTCCCAGTGCTTTCTTTGTATGGGTTGTGTGTGCCCTTCTGTTATAGTTGAGGCTTGACTGCTCATGGTATGTTAATAGGTGGTACTGACCCTCAGAATGACTGGCTGTGAGAGCTAGCCATAATTACATCAGAGGGACTATTGTTTGGGCTGCCCCTGTAAAGTGGGATTTGTTTTAGTGGGGCTCTGGTGCCTGCTGAATCTTCCCTTTGTGTGTGTGATTTGTGGAGCTGGTTGGGTGATGCTCAGGTGTTGTCTGAAGCTGACCTCAGGGTGTGTTTTCCTGGGGCCTCTTGAGAGGGGCTCTGGGTGCAGGTCTAGATTAGCTGCTGCCTATGCCTAGCACAGGACAACCTGGTAGAAGCTACAAAATGAGTTGTATCACCTGTGCTGAGCTTGGAGGCACCTGGGAGAGTCTATGCGGGGAACTAAGGTTGGCTGCCCCCAGTTGGGGCTGCTTAGCAAGAGAAATGGGGCAGGCTGAGGATAGCCACTGCTTGTTTGGTGTTTGTGAAACCTTGAGAGATTTTAGAAAATTCTACAGTCTGAGCCAAGGAAGGCCATTTGCGTGGAAAAGCAGCTAGAAGAGATTAAAACTTGCAGCAGCAAGTTGGGTGGGGCAGAGTCTCAGCAAGTCACTATGGCAGGGTGAATGATGTTAGCCAAGTTAATAGAGAGCTCAGATTTGGTACCCTCCTGCCAATGCAGGTTGGGGCCAGGGTGGAGGGTGGGGAACTCAACAAAAGAACAAAGGTGTCTTCCAGCCCTCCCATCCTGAATCTTGCCCTCTAGCTCCGCCCTGAAGGCGGTCAATTCAGTTCCTCCCCACATGGCCCTGGTGCTTTTGTAGCTGCTGTATCAGCACTGGAACCCAGAGGGAGTCTGTGCTCAGGTCTTTAGACCTACAGTGTTTGAATCTCCAGTACCCTTAGTCTCACTCATCCCTGGTGGTTTTCACAGACATATTATGGGGATGCCTCATCCTGGCCCTAGGGCTGTGGGAAGGGGGAGCCCAGTGAGGGGCTGAGACCACTCACTTAACAGGGTGACCTCTGCAGACAAGATATTCCTCCTAATTCTTAATTGCCATACATGTGGGTATAGGACTCGCCCATCTGTGTCTCTGCATCTCCTACCAGTCTCGATGTGGCTTCCTCTATATATCCTTAGTTATAGGAATTCTGTTCAGCTAGTTCTCAGGTGGTTCTTAACAATGGGTGTTCTATAATTTAGTTGTAATCTTGAAGTGGTCATGAGGGGAGGTGAGCAATTTTACCTGCTCCACCATCTTGACTGGAAGTTGATATTACTATACTCTTTACGATAGTAAGTGAACGGCTTTATCAATCACTAGCTGAATAAATCTTGGGCCCTCACTTTTGTATTAATTTTACTAATAGTTTATCTATATCAGACTTGGGATTCAATAGAATACCAAAGTGAGAGAATTTCCAAGTGAAAAGAACACCATGATGTTTGTGTGAATATTTTATGGCTTCTAGGCAGTGTGTATATTTTCTAGCTTAATCCTAGACATCGAGTTCAAACACACACAACCAAATTCATGTATAATGTGCCTCTTACTCCCAAAATACCAAGATATTACTTAAATGTAAAACTTTTGTTAATAATGTTTTGTATTGCATAAGGTTCAAAAAGAAATATCATAAGTATATTATGAAAAGTCACATAACAGTAGTATTGTAAATACATTATTCAGACATTCTAATAGTCTACTGTAGGTACATCAACCAAGTGGCATTAAGAAACTTAATAGAAATGGGCTTATAACACACAATGTTACCTTGAATTTCATATTTTCTCCTTTTTCACGGTTGATGATTGTGACATGTGGAATAATGCTAGCCAATATATGAGATGAAAAGGCTCAATATTTTTATTTTTTAAATTAATCTTTATTATATTTTTTCCATTACCATTTAGTCCTCTTATCCTCCCCTCTTCCAAGTAATCACCACTGTGTTGTCCATATCCATTAGTCTTTTTTCGTTTTTGCTCAATCTCCCTACCCCTAACGCCCACCACTCGTTGTCATCCTGCTCCCCATCTATGAGTCTATTCCAATTTTCCTTGTTAGTTCAGTGTGTTCATTAGATTCCACATGAGTGAAATTGTACGGTATTTGTCTTTCTGTGACTAGCTTATTTACCTTAGCATAATGTTCTCTGGGTCCTTCCATACTGTCGCAAAGGATAAAATTTTCTTTTTAATGGCCGAGTAGTATTCTGCTGTGTGTTTACACAGAGTAAATCCCATAGTTGTTTTATCCACCTATCTACTGATAGATGTTTGGGCTGCTTCCATATCTAGGTAAATAATGTTGCAATGAATATAGGGGTGTTTATGGTCTTTTGAATTAGTGTTTTGGGTTCCTTTGGATATATTCCCAGAAGTGGGATTGCTGGGTCAAAAGGCATTCCCTTTTTAACTTTTTGAGGTATCTCCATACTGTTTTCCACAGTGGCTGCACCAGTCTTCATTCCCACCAACAGCGCAAAAGGGTTCCCCTTTCTCCACATCCTTGCCAGCACATATTGTTTGTTGACTTATTGAGGATAGCCATTCTGACGGATGTGAGATGGTATCTCACTGGTTTTAATTTGAATCTCTCTGATGGTTAGAAATGAACATCTTTTCATATGTCTATTGGCCATTTGTATGTCTTGTATGGAGAAGTGTCTGTTCAGGTCCTTTTTCCTATTTTTTAATTGATTTGCCTTCCTAGTCTTGAGTTATATAAATTCTTTATATATTTTGGAAATTAACCTCTTGTTAATATCATTGGCAAATATGTTCTTCCATACACTGGGTTCCCTTTTTATTTTGTTGATGGTTTCTTAAGCTGTGCAAAAGCTTTTTAATTTGAGGTAGTACCATTTGTTTATTTTTCCTTTGTTTCCTTTGCCCTGGGAGATATATCAGCAAAATATTTATACGAGAGATGTCTGATACTTTACTGCTTGTTTTCCACTAGGATTTTTATGGTTTCAGGTCTAACATTTAAGTCTCTGATCCATTTTGAATTTATTCTTGTGTGTGGTGTAAGAAGGTGGCCTAGTTTCATTTTTCCACACATATCTGTCCAATTTTCCCAACACCATTTCTTTAATAAACTACTTTAGCCCATTGTGTGTGCTTGCTTCCTCTGTTGAATGTTGACTATAAAGGTGTGGGTTTATTTCTTGGCTCTCTATTCTGTTCCATTGATCTATGTGTCTGTTTTATGCCAGTAACATGCTATTTTGATTATTATGGCGTTTTAGTATAGTTTGATGTTAGGTAGCATGATTCCTCCAACTTTGTTCTTCTCAGGATTGTTGTTGCTATGCGTGGCCTTTTGTGGTTCCATATAAATTTTTGAAATATTTGTTCTAGTTCTGTGAAATACGTCATTGAAAAAAACACAATATTTAGAGTCAGATCAAAATTACAAATTTTAATAAGTTTTGTCTATAAGACCTTGGGCAAATCATTTAACTGCAGAAAATCTTCCATAGGAATTTTATATGAATTTAATGAGACATTGATGTGAAAGTGCTTTGCAAAGCAAATGTCTCATATTCTATAAAGAAAAGCACATGTGAGTGTCAAGAAGGATGTTTGTAAATGTGGCATTTGGTTTTTACAGTAAGACTCACTGATCACCACTGAAGAAAGAATATCACATCACCTGTGGCATAATTAACCCTTATAAAGAGGCCTTTAGTGGGATCTCACTTTATTTTTTAACTAGTTGGAGACACTTATAGGCACTTAAAATTTTTTTCTTAGTTCCATCTATTAGTAAAAGCTAACACATACAAAACAGTTACTATGTGCCAGGCACTGTACTAAGCACTTAATGTAAATGAGCTCATTTCATCCTCATAACCAGCCTGTGAGGGTAGTGATATGATTACACCCATTTTACAGAGAAGAAGCCAGTGGAACAGATTAGGGGAGAAGCAACAGTCAGTCAGGGCCTAGCCAAAAATTTATCCATATTCACACCATTCATCAACATTCCTCAAATTATTTTGTTATTTTGTCCTACCCCCATTATTCTGACCCCTATAGAAGCTCTTAGGGAATACTAAAGTACTTTTCAGTACTTTTGAAGTAAGAATGAAATGTTAGACATATTTCACACACCTGGGATAATCAAACACAGCCTTGTGAACCAATCCCATGGATGGGCAGACTATGCCACATCTACAACTACATATGAAGTTGGAAACACGAGGCTACACGACATCCCAGAACATGAGAAGAGGACAGCAAGTTGCACTGAGCGTGAGCCTGGTGAGCCTGCTCACCATAACTCTTGAAAATGTGTATTGCATTAAATGAGCATGCAGAATATTTTCCAGATTTTTCTCAACCATACAGTCTTCTCCTGAGCTTTGGCCTCAACCATTAACACATGTGATTTGGACATGAATCTGAAATCGGTCATCTTTCTAGAACCCTGTGTTTTTCCCATCTGCTCCCAAACAGTCTGTCTTGTGTTGTGTTCCTTTAGGATTTGCTAGATTAATCGTTTGAATTGGTAAGTCTGTTAGTACCTAGTGGTGATGACTTTGCGCATTATTTATATGGAGATCTCCAATAGATTAGCCCTCAATAGTAGTGACAAATCTGGGAATGTATAAGTCCTCTGGCAGCTGCATGGGAAGCTGTTCTAGAAGAGATCCTTTTGTCATACCTCCAAGGCAGTTTGCCTAGGCCAGCACTAAGGGTGGTTTCAAAGGGAGCCCAGCGGCTGCACATTGGCCTATGCTTGCAGAAGTATGCTTAAGCAGCAGGGGCTCTAGCAACATATTCATTTGTTTGGGGCTCAATGGTCAAAAAATTTTAATTGAAAAGTACCCATGGAAGTAGAAATTTACTCCAAATTTGAGATTTCCTTGAAAAATAGGAGCTGACTTGAAACCCTGAATAAGGCACTAATGCAATTAATGAAGGCAAGAGCCAGATCAGGGAATCTTATTTTGCAAGTTTATTTGGAAGGCCCAGGATGAAAGAAACATAGAAAGAAGTCATGGTGTAGTACAACTACATTTTGCGATGTGGCTTCTTGCAAGACCACCCCTCCCCCCTCTCCTCCCCCCTTGTTAAGTTTTCAGTAGGTCTTTCTTTCAATACCACCACCACCAAAAATTCCACGTAACTGTAGACAGTTAACTCACAAAGAAAACACACCTGCAACTTTTTAAATAACCAACTTTTTTTTATTAGAGCAGATACAGTTGTGAAAACTGTACATTATACATTTTGGTTTCAAGAATTATAAATAAAGGAACTCACAGGTAGGGAGTTCTTTTTCACAGCAAGAAACTTTAAATAAACAAGTCATGTTTTATTAAGTACACTGGCAGACCTCATGTGCTGTCCAAAATGTAGAGTACAGTATAACAACCCATTAGAAAGAGCCTTTCATGTAAAATACAGCTGTGCACATTTTAGAAAAATACCAACAATTTTGGCTTTGTTTTAAAAAAGCTTATAAATCATACATATATTTATAAATGGAACCAACATGCTCACTGTATAAACATATCCTTTAGTTATCTGTTACCCATTATTTCAAAGCATGACATATTTTAAATAAACACTTAATAAGATTAAATATTTTGTTTTTTTCTTTAAAAAATCAGCTTTCCCAGCGTAAAGAGCTATGGGATTAGGAAGGAGAAGTGTCAGTATTGAGACTGACAGAGGAACTCAAACGTTTCTTGGGTAAAAACGTACTTCTTAAATTTAAAAGTCAAAGCAAAATGTAAAAAATAAATATACAAGTTGTAATTTTCATTTGCTCTCTTTCTGCTTTCTTCTTTATTCCACAATGGTCACACCCAGGATTCTCAACATATTGTACTTCTGCAAAAGACACCACTGGGTTACTACCTGGCAGGTGACAGGCCATCCATGCCACACCTGTGCTAACATGTGAATTGTTTCTTCTGCATTGAAAAGGTAGCAAGGTGAAAATTGGATTAAACCATGCAGATTGTGAAAATATTTAGGGATAGCTCCCTCTCTACAATGTAATGTTTCATAGAGATTTAACAAACCTTTCCTCCCCAATTTCTTTTTAAATTACTTTTAGAAAGACCATGTAGTTTCTCGAAGTAAGCATGCTTCTGAGTAATAAAGGATTAATTAAAAAACAGCAAAAAATCAGATTATTTCAGAATAACAAAGGACTGCAAAGGACAAATACTTAAACAAAAAAGTCTAAGTCTTTAAGATGTAAAATAAAATTTTAAAAGGACTTTGAAAAACACATAAGCCATAAAATTGAGAAGCAGTGATTTCACAAAGCTTTATGCTCTACCTGAATGTATTCAACAAAATATTCAGTTGGAAAAAAAAAGAGCAGTTATTAATAGCATCTTGCTTAACTTTCATGGGAATTAACATAGCCACCGACAAGATTTTATTTGGTTGTAAAGTACGTCAGCAATGAAACTGAATCTTTTAAACACCGATTACTGCAACCCATGCAACATTCTGACTTCTTAGAATTCTGTTGTCTTTCAGCTTTTAAAGTTGAGCACCTCATAAGTGCATAAATAATTCATTTAGTAACATTAAAAATATTTAAAATTAAATTATTTCTTAGGAAGGTATAATGCTTTCAAATTGCTAAATTTTAAAGATAAACAGCCTTTCACCAAAGGTTTAGGAAGACTAAATGACATAAAAAATGATGTATTGCTGTCAAAATCAACACATTTCTCTAGAATTTTGTTGTTTCTTTTCCTTGAGATGCAACATGTGTGTTTCATCTGGCCAGGACCACACATGGTAGGTGACCATACATCATATTTAAATAAACAGCAAAAATAGTCGTGCACAAGCAAACGCAACGTTTTTCCCAGAATGTTCTGGGAGACGTTAAAGCAGCAGGTCATGGCATAAGACTGCTGAGTGATGCTGCTACCTCGTTCTTGTAATGAGACAGGAGTGAATGTTGGAAAAGTGGCGCAGCAACACAATCCTCCGGCCGCATTCCTCCGGCTCGTTTGTTTCCCCAGCTCCCTACTGAAAACGTCAGATGGTAAAATAGTAAGGCAGCTGTTGACTTCCATCAACAATAAAAAAAACGCAGCTCCATACATTTCCAGTTTAGTCACACTCTGCTAGGACAGATGGAATAGCCGATGCCAAGAACTTTGCCGGATGGGCCTGCTTCAGCAGATTTTTAAAAAGAATGATTATTAAGTTTTGTGCTCCAACACGGCTGCTTGCTTCAGCTCCCAGAGGACCCCAAAGCCATAAAGCACTCCCAAGGGAACTGAATGGGTGCTCTGGCTGCATTTTCCAAGTTTCATTTCTCTTGTGAGCCCATCCTAATTCCGAGCCTCCTTCCCTGTGTCTGCGTCTGACCGGGGTGTGCCATTTAAAGGGCTGATGACACCACTGCGGAGAACTGTGGGCTAACACCACTAGTTGTCATGACTTCATCGTAGGGTCAAAACAGTTGTATCATTGAGTAACCATGTTGAATCACATTCAGGCACAGCCAAAATTAAAGTGAAGGACAATATGTAGTTGTTAAAAAGAATGTGAATTTGAATATGGGAAAAGAATGTTACATTTCATGATTTTTATATAGAGATTAAGACTATTCTTACCTTTCCTAACTCCAGTCAAGTTAGAAAGTGAACAAAGAGGATGGCCAATCCGATATTCAACAGCATGACAAGGATGATCATGACTGAATTAGGGCCCTGGAAATAGAGCAGAATGCAACATACATAACTTCAGCATTTTAATATCAGTACATAAATTAACTCACCAAAGCAATTATTAAAAATATAAAAAAGCCAACACAGTTGCAGTAAATAAGGCAGGAATGATAGCAGTTACAAAAGGTATAAACTAAAAATAGCAATGCCATATTTAGATGAAGCCAACTCTGAACTTTCACTTAAAAATAAATCTAGTTTTAATTAAATCTAAAATATGACTTAAAAAATAATCTGCTATGTTTGCCTCAAAACATTGAGCAACAGCCTGGGTGAGATACATTTCACCTAACAAGGTTCAGAACTAGTGTGGAGTAGATGCATATTTTTTGTTAAGGCACAATCTGGACAAAGAATTATTTCCTTTAAAGGCAATGAGAATGGGGGAGTGAAATCTGTAGACAGTGAGGCCTCCTGGGAAAAATTTCAGGAAAACTCAAAATGAGATTCTCTGCCTCTTGCTTTCTCTGGTCATCTTTTTGGATATTACCTCTTCCTTAAAGGAACAACTGCAAGTGGGAAGTTGAACACTTCCACAAATAATTTTACAGGTCTAATTTTTTTTATTTCTCTACTTATAACCCTAACATTCCAGAAGTGAAGTTATACTTAAGAAATCACAGAATCCTATTTTGATAAATACTGCTGTAATATATATCACCCTGCCCAAGGTACCCAAAATTTGTTGACTTGCTTAAAAAATAAACCAGCCTTATATAACCCACTTTTTCAGATCTGCCCAAGCTCAGCCACCTTTAAGACTCAATCTTGGTAGTCACTATTAAAATTGTGTCTTATTCTTAAATAGCATTAAAAGCATTCTAAAGCTGACCTCATGACTTAGGTGGGGAGGTAGTCTTGTTCTTAGTCTAAAGATGAGAAAACTAACATTGAAACTCTTAGTCCTCAAATGCTTACTGTAGTAGTTTTGGCAGATGGGGTGAGTGAGTGAGACTGGAACTGCCACTGGTCCCGTGGTCATCTTGCAGGGTCTAGGGCTTGGGTCACACATCCTTAAAGGAGATCTCCTCCTTGGTAGAAGTCAGAATGTGTGTGCCATTTTCCCCCATTTTAATAATTCATGCTTTAATGTCATTTTTGGTCATTGCTGCTGTTCCCCCCAGACAGAGTTCCACAGTGGCAGGGCCCCTGCCTTGTTCACCACTGTGCATCCACATGTAGGGATTGCCCAATTAATTCAGGCAACCAGGTTTAATGAAAACCTGCTCTCTTCTGCCACTTTTCCAGGTGACATGGGTATGGGAAACAGACTAATTCACTGCATTTAAAGACAAACAGAGTGATTAGAAAATAGGGGTGAGGGAAAGAATGAAGTAAAAATGGATGCCCCTGATATAGGGATTATTAGGAAGAAGAAAAACACTACCTAGGCCCTGGCTGGTGTAGCTCAGTGGATTGAGCGTGGGCTGCGAACCAGGCATTGCAGGTTCGATTCCCAGTCAGGGCACATGCCTAGGTTGCAGGCCATGTTCCCCAGTAACCACACATTGGTGTTTCTCTCTCTCTGTCTTTCTCCCTCCCTTCCCTCTCTAAAAATAAATAAATAAAATCTTTAAAAAAAAACACACACTACCTAGTTCCTAAACCCCAAGTAAATGAAATGGGGGAAAAATCCATTTACTGTAGGTCTTTGTATGTCAGGCAGTGAGCTAAGATTTCTTTGTAGATTATTTTTAAAAATTCTTCACAAGTGATTATTAGTTCCATTTTATAGAGCTGAGGTGGTGTGTTGCCCCAGATTACTCAGCCAGTTTGAACAAATTAGAACTAGAATTAAACTTCAGTCTACTCACTGCAGAGCTCATGCCCTTTTCTCTACATCCCTATGAAAGCCACAGGCCTTAGTTTAAAAATAATAATTTCCCATCAATTTTAAAATGGTGTTCTCATACTGGATGATTCCATAGTATAAGAAAAACACCAAATTTTTGTAACTACCCGTGCTTCTTTTAGAATACTTATGTTGTAAATGATTAGGAAAGTACTAACACAGGCAACTTCTCAATCCTGGTGAACTCAGAATATATAATGTGGGAAACTCTTACACCTCAGGAAATAATTCAGATGATCTTTCAACATCATAACAGCATGGAGATTAAAGAAATGCTATGAATACTATAAACTCTGATTAGACTTTGCTCATGAATGTGTTAAGAATTTGGGGGTCATTTCAATTCTTTTGGGTCAGTGGATTTAATTCCCAATTCTGAAAGACAGTGACATGCAAGATGATGAGGAAATTTTTCTGTTGAACATACATTTATTCTGTTTATATTCTAATGCACACATCCATTTATCCTACCATTTATAAAGTTATCTTTAAAGATGACTCAGTAAAGATGAGGGTAAACCAGCAATAACAGGTTCAAAAAGCAACCAGGCAAAAAATAAATTCCAGGACTCTGTGTTTAATACTAAGGCAGATATCAAGATGTGACCTCTGTGTTCTTCAGCTGCCTTGCTGGGTACAGCGTGGAAAACTTTAAGGTGAAGTTTCATAAATATGACTGGTGGCCAGTTGTAGCTTAAAATAGCAAAATGAAAAAAAAATCAGTCTTGCTTTTCAAGACTGACTGGGACAGGTGTCATGAAGGAAGCTGTTGCAGGGCAAAGTGCAAGTCCTGATTGGAAGAAAATTTGAGGCAGTGAGAACATAAAGTGCAGGAAGTCAAAATACGGAAAGTCATTCAAACTTGAAATCAATTTTCTTTTCTTTGAGAGACTATCTGTTCATTTAAAATGGTGAGGATTTTTCTGCTAAGGGTATAGTTTATGTTAAATGGAAAATTTCTCCAAAAAAAATAAAAGAACACAGCTTAGCTTAGTATTAATAACAACACTTAATTATTATATGGATTGACTGTTTTTATTGTTTGTGTGTATGTGTGTGGTTCAAACATCTGACAGGAATACTTTACGTTTTATAATTCAAAAGAAATAACAGGTAAATCTCAAAATGAACTTGGAAGCTCATCAGAGTAATGGCTAGGAAAAAATGCAGGCAGTTTTCAGAGGGGTGGCAATTCTTAATTTGAAGAACCCTCATTGGTCTATAGGATAAAGCTGTTAAGATGCCTCCCTTGCCTTCTACCCGTCTCCAGGTAGCAAAACCCTCCAAAAGTGTGGCATCACATGAGTCCACATGCAACACCTGCCCACAGGAGTCACAAATGTCTTTGGGGGTGCTGCAGAGTAATCCCTGCCCGTGCTTCCCTCCCCTGCACTCTCATGTTCAAGGAATTAATTTGCTCTAACTGTTACCATGTGTCCCAGAAGATTTGCTAGATTTCTAGGTCAATCGCCAGGGTCACATGGAGGTTGGGTCAGAGTCTACTGGAATATAGCAGGTTTTTGAATAGGTTGTTTTGCTCAACATAGTTTCATAAAAGATTGAGGAGAAAAAAATTGATTCCTGGCCAAGGCCACTGTTTATGTGGAATTTTCCTCTTCTCGTGTCTGTGTGGGTTTTCTCCTACATCCCAGAGATGGGCATGTGAGGTGAACTGTCCCAATCTGAATGTGGGTGAGTGGCTCTATGATGGAAGGGCATCCTGTCCAGGATGGTGACAGCCTTGTGCCCTGAGCTGCTGGGGCAGGCTCTGACCACACATGACCCTGAACTGCAGAAAGCAGGTTGGAAAAGAATTTTAATACTTGTTTCTAGTCATCTTTCTTAAATACGTATATAGCTTACATTTATTAAGTGTTTAATATTAGAAATGTTTTGGATCTTTATTTAAAGGTGTGGTGATGGTTTTGTGACCACAAATAAGCTGTAGAGACTTAACTCTTGTTTGTATCAATTAGCCTGTGGTAATTGGTTTCATTATATGTCATTTTACTTAAAGTTGTGGTTTCCAAGAATCTGTGTATGTTGATGACGTTAAGTGAGGACTCACTGTATTTATCAGCTATTTATGCTTCAATTAGTACAGTGTTGAAGCAAACTTAGTTATACACAATGGTTTTTGAGCACTTACTATATGCTAGGTACCATGCTAAGAACTTTGTAAGTATTAACGATTCTATGATAGAGGAGGAAGAAACCAAGTCACAGAGCAGTTAGGAAACTTGCCCCAGGTCACACACCAGGAAAGCCACACTGCTGGGATTTAAACCTAGGAAGACTGGCAAAACAGTTCACTGCCTCAGCCACTAGCCTATACTGTCTTAATAAGTCGGTTGAAATTCTAGTTTCAGTTTGGTGAGCCACCCTACAATTGGTGATTCTGACTCAAACTGGGTCTGTCAGCTGTCCAGAAAGAGCACTTGCTGATTCAGTCTGGCTTTCTCTCAAATGTCTGCTTTATTGTGAATGTTTCTATGAATTTTCAAGTTATTATTTATAAACCTCTAACTTATAGTATCACTTAATCAAAAATTGTATGTAGTACTCCTTGGTTTTAAAGGTTGTTCATGGACTACCTTGATGGTGATTTTGTCACTTCCTAACTCTCCATGAAGAAAAGTTATCAGGGGGTAGAGGCAGTTTTCAGTTATTACTAGAAAGAGGTTAATTGTTCATATCTTCCCAGGAAGGCCCTGGCTGGCGTGGCTCAGTGGATTGAAAGCCAGACTGTGAGCTCCGCCCTGCCAACCAAAGGGTCACCAGTTTGATTCCCAGTCAGGGCATATGCCTAGGTTGCAGGCCAGCTTCCCAGTGGTGGGTGTGCAAGAGGCAACCACACATTGACGTTTCTCTACCTCCGTTTGCCCCTGTCTAAAAATAAAATAAATAAAATCTTTTAAAAAAACCTTCCCAGGAAGGTGCCAGTCCTGATTTCTGGTTCCCATGGTGGCAGAGGTGGGAGCTGCTTGTCCTCCTTTCCCCTTGGGGTGGGGAAGGGAACCCTAGAGACAAACCTAGTGAGTTGGGAGATGCTTGGCTAACTCCAAGAATCACACAATTCTGCACATTAGTGAAACAGATGTTTTTTATAAAGAAGGAAACTATAAATTTTATAGAAAACTATTAGTTAAGAGGTAGGTAACTCATCTAATTTTAGGACACTGGGCATATGCTTCCCTGTGGGCAGTTTTAGAAGTCAACTGAACCTAAAACTATAAATTATAGGGCCTTGTATTGTTTGAACTTCCACCTTGTAAGTTAGGCAAACTAATATTAATATAAATGTAAGGCTTTATTAATCTGTGAATAAAAATGCTAAAAGCCAAATGAGAAGTGAATTACTACATTTAATGACTTCAACAGTGATAATATATGTTATAGGTATAATATCAGGATACTGAAATATCAGTGTTAAAACTAAAAAAATCAATGAGTGCTTACTAAACAGCCAGAGTCTCAAAGTTACTCTGTTTTGAAAATCATCCATCCCATGGGGTTGACTCAGAAAGTTAATCCAGTTAATCTGATTAATGTATATTTAGATAATTAAAAGGATTAGAATTTGAAATAAAGGGTGGGAACCAGTGTTTATAGATATAAGCAAAGTCAACAAACCTAAGAAATTTCAAACATAAGTTAATTAAAAAGATGAATCTCAATTGTTTAACCCTGTTCAAAAATTAAGCAGACCAAAAGAAAAGAAATGGATGACTGTATTATATTCTTGTTGACCAAGATACTAATGCACACCTTTATATAAATATGTCTCTGAAATTACTAGTAAATATTGGGTTGGCTGTGGCTTCCTCCCTAAGCTAGGATAAACACGCAACACCTGTGTTCCAAAGGCATATGGATAGGCTGGTCAATGGTTTATCCAAAATTACTCAGCTTTCGATTTTTATAAATTCAACAAAACTGGATAAAATATGAATTTCATATATCATTAACAAATAAATCTCACTTGAGTTTTATCAATTACTTCATGAAAGCTTTCTGGTTAAACACCAAAACCCTTAAATGCTCAAGATTTACTAAAATCAGCATCTACCAAAAATATGAAATTTTAGGAGCACTAACACTGTGAGGGGTTAGAAGACCAAGGTACACTTTTAGTTCGCATATGGGAAAGAAAAATGTTCTAGCTGCAAAGCCTGGTTTAAAGTAAAATCCAAACTAAATATTTAGAGAATAATTCACAATAGCTAGAAAATATGTACTTTTGTTTAAAGGTGTTGAATCTTCTGGGGAGTCAAAAGGTGGGCTAAGAACTGGGCAAATGGTGGTGGAGCCCTCTTCCTAGCTTGGGCTCTGACAGGGGCTGTGATTCCCTCATAGCCATCAGGGAGTTAACTGTGGTTATGGACTGCATGTTTGTGTGCCTCTAGAATTCATATGTTGAAACCCTAATCTCCAATGCTGCATATTTGGAGATGGGGTCTCTATGAGGTAATTAGGTTATGAGGGTAGAGCCATCATTATGAGTTAATGAGAGGTAGGGAGAACTTGCTCTCTCTCTCTCAGCTGTGTGAAGATACCGTGAGAAGAGGGCCCATGGTCTATGAACCATGAAGTGAACCCTCACTGGACACCAAATCCCCTGGTGCCTTGATCTTGTAACTTCCCATTTTCCAGAATGGTGAGAAATCAATGTGCTTTTTCAGCCATCCAATCTATGGTACTTTTGTTATAGCAGTCCAAACTAAGCTACCAAGAAGTGCTGGGAAAGACTTGCTAGACCACGACGCTGTCCAAGTTGGTCGTGTATTAACCTACCTGAATGATGTTTAAGGTGGGTGGGTGGCTGGCTGAGTGAACATGGAGGCATTCCTGTCTGGAGAGCTCTTTCCTGTCTCCAGCTACAAACGTGCTCAGATCTGCTCTAAGCAGCCCTGTGGTGTCAGGACTTTTGCAAGCCTAGTTGTCATCAGGGTGCAAGTCACCCCATGCTGCTACCTGAAAGAACCAGAGTGAGGTAAGGAAGAGAAAACTCATCTTAGTCAACTTACGGAATTGGCTTCTTTTTCCAAAGAAGGGCATGAATTGTTGCTCGCTGGATTCTTTGGTATAGCAAGTTCAGACTTCTTGGCTTTTGGCTCAGCTTTGCTTTCTTTGGCAACTGATTTTGTCACAGATTTAGGGGGACTCCACTTGTTGGGTAATGGCTTGTGTACCAGCGCTGAGGAAGAGTGGCCGGATCCTTCATCTTCCTGCACATCTTCGGGAGGGTGCTTGGGAGCGTTCAGTTTCACATAATAGCCATGGTACTGAGAATGTAGCTCCCCGTTACTGGGGTTGGGGACATGGTGGCGGCCAGAGTACTTGGACTGGGGCATGATGGCTCCCATCTCCTTTGAGGGAGCCTTTGACATCAAGGGCTTGTTGACGACTGCTGTCACCTGCTCATCAGCCACATTCCGTATGTCTCGGTTGAGTCTGGCCCCTGGGCTGGGGTTCTGCTTCCTTGCAGGCTGTGGGGACGGCTGGGGAGAGTGCCTTTGTTTGGGACTTGCCTCAGGAGACCTTGGGGGTGTCGTACCTTTGCGATAAAAATGAGGAGATTCCTTTGGTGTAGGAGGCTTTTCTGGTACCTTTTCTTCTGGATTTTCTTTAGCATCCACACCTTCCTGAAATCTCTGTTTGATATAATCTGGGCCTGGGAGAAAAAGTGACAACAGAAAGGATGGTGATAACATAAGAATAAGGCATAAAGGATTGTTCCTCATGGCAAGTATGTAAAGCAGGTCCTCAAGTAATCTCCTTTCATTCAATGTCATTTCATGATAATGCTGATGAGATGCCCTAAGAAGTTACCCTTGCTTACAAAATTAGCCTGTGGTAAAACTGGTTTTGTTATATGCTGTTTCACTTGAAATCACAGAACCTACCCATGATGTTGAGGACTCAGCAAAAATATACTGTAAAATTAGCTGAGCCTTTCTCTTTTTCTTCTAAATATACTTATGAGGATTGACTAAGCACAAGCATATTTCATTTCCCCAGGATAAAAAGATTTTTGTTGTTGAAGAAGTGTTTTAATGTTTATATATATGGTTATTTATACTATTTGTTATTTTTAAATTATTTTCCTTAGAGAGATGGAAAGGGAGGGAGAAAGAGAGAGAAACATCAATATGTGGTTGCCTTTTGCATGCCCTCAACTGGGGACCTGGTTGGCAACCCAGGCATGTGCCCTGACTGGGAATCGAACTGGCAACCTTTGGGTTTGCAGGCCAGCACTCAATCCACTAAGCCACACCAGCCAGGGGTATATATACTGTTTTGAATGCAATAAAAGTGAAGCTGTTGTGACTTCTCTAATAACTGCACTGGTTGTGCCTGCTTGCAGAACATTGAGGCAGATTTGTATTGACAGAGACATGCTGACTACTCTGTGACTATCTGCATATTCAAATGAGGTCACATAATAAAATACAAATTATAAACTCTTATCAATGACGTTGACTTGTGTGTTTAATATTTAATATACTATCTACACTGTATGAGACAAACCTGCAAATAACATATTTTTAGTGATCCTCGTTTAAACGAGCATTTCAAGTTCCTAGTTAGGAACAACGTCTGTGGTTTAGGTTGTACAGTACAAAATAACTGGCATGGAATCCTTCCCTGCATGAATTTGCACTGCAGGGATTAAGACAGGGCCGTTGTCTTTGGCTATCAGGTCTCAGGATTGTTTTTTTTCTGAACACTTCAGGATTGTTTATAAAATCCTATATTCTTTTTATCAATGTGAAACCTTTCATGTAAACAAGGGCCCCTGGTGCATTGTTATTTTGTATGGGGGCTCGCCAGTAGGGTGAGGAGTTAAGAAACACAAAGTGCAGCACCAGATGGTACCAGCCTTGAACGTTTAAGGATATCAGCGGTCTGGGCAGGGGACATTGCTAGGGCTCTCAGGGACTGTACCCCAAGGTGGTGCCCTCCTACTAGGGACTTCACCTCTCAGCCCCTCCCTTAGAACCAGGTCATGTACATCCTCTGGCCACCACTCCACTCATCAGCCACTTCTCATGTTAGGAGGTGAAGTCAAGGTCACACAGTGCAGCTGGCCCTCTGCTCCACACACAGGCAGGAGTTGACAATGCCATCTCTCCTGTATACAAGGGAAAAATCACCCCACCAACTTACAGGACTGGACCAGCTCTTGTCAACTCCACAGCATCCTAATGTGCACTTTCCTTCCAGTCCCCCATCCCCCAAGGGGCTGAAAAACAATTATCCTGACTTGTTAAAAATACATACTGCCTACTTATATTTTTATTTGCTCTCCCCTCAGTGCTCTGAGTAATAACTCATTGTTAGGAGACTGCTATTTATTACAGAAGGCATTTTCCAAAATTCCAAGCCTCACCAAAATCTTAGGAAGCAGTCATTATCCTCACTTTACTGTAACAGCTGAAAAACCAAATGTCACATAGCTCCTATGTATCCTTAAGATAAAACAGAATACAGTGTACAAAGTAATATTTTAAGCCCACAAATGAGAATTCCTAAGGACCCACAATTATGGGTTGTACTCAGGGCCAAAAACATAACAGTCTTATCCCACTTTTCATCCTCCAGAAGACAAATCCATCCTTGGGAGTTAAAATTTCCCAAAGAGATCACAATCATATGTCAACAATGGAGATTTTCTTTTAAACCCAGTATAAGCACCCTCTTTGAAAAAGCAGACAATTTTCTTTTAAATCCTCCATCCATGATAGCAGTATGAATCGTCAGCACAGAGAAATGCCCCTCACATGAGTGAGAAAAAAGGACAAACTGCAGTTATTCAAAAGGTGATGTCTTTTCCAGATTTGTTCGTGGTGCTGAGACAGGGACATAGCACCCCAAGGGCTGTGTTTCAGTTGCAGGCTGGCCCTATTATTTAGAACCCATTCAGGTCACCCACACTGGTGTTCCATGGACAGGCCCCTCCTCATCAAATGAAGAATTGTTTTTACAGAACCCCTCCACTGTCCAAACAGCTGCCGACAAAGTGACAGCTGACAGCAAGGAGACTGAGGCAACACAGCTACAAGAAACTGATGATTTGTGGGGAAACAGGTAATTCAGTAATCCTGGGTCCAGGGAAAACTTAATTATTTTTTAAAGTCAGTACTTAAAGGAATATACTTTAGTTTTCTGGAAAGAGAGCACAAAGCCATAACCCTTGAACACAAAGCACATTTTCAATTGTTTTTAAACTTAGAGTCTCATTAATAGGCAAAGTGGGGAATATCAGACCACTGGAGGACATGTACTGATGGATGTATGAAGCCATCTTGTGGACTCCACTGAATGTATTTATTATGTTTACTGACTCCCAATTACTAGTCTAATCACTCCCTCAGATGTACAGAAATCTGACGTGTTGCTTCTTCGGACAGTTTTTCTATTCTGTATGTGTTAGAAAAGGCATTTCTTGTGTCTTATCATGCAGTTTTCAGGCACATTCATTCAGATTTATCTATAGGGATTTTGATGAAATTCAGAATCTATGGAGAGCAAAGGATTTACTAGAAGGTTCGATGTACACTCTAGCACTCACTATCAGATTAAAAAAACTCTTCGCTTTATTATGTACTAAAAATAGCTGGATAAGGGAATAAACATACTCACAGCAGTGGTTCCACAGCTGCTGCCTGTGAGAGGCACCTGGTGTATGATTCCCAAAGACTTTGACTTAATGAAGATAAAGCAAAGCATAGAAATCTTGAGGTTTAACAAATGTCCCAGACTCTAATGTATCTAGTTATAGGCATTTGAAAGCATGTCAAAAAAATATGTTGACTCACGGTGGCCCTAACTTAAGCCTTGCATCTAGTTGGGAATGATTCCAACACGGTGCAAGCATGTGGGGACTGGGCAGGTGATCGAGGGTATACAGTTAAAATTTCCAGATTAAGATTGAATGCTTTTGAAATAAGACATTTAATATAAGACAAAGGATAGAAGTTGTTCTTGGACTATTTTCTTGGAAGGCACACATTGTATCTGCTACCTGTTTGATGGAGGAATGTATGTTAGCATCACCAGGCCAGCAGCAGGAAGCTGATGAGATACAGCAGTTCATGAAAAAGATTAGTCAGAACACTGCTAGGGAGGGAAAGGATGGCAAATGGTATTGCATAAAGCATTTTCATCTGTTTTACAGGCAGCATCTATGAATCTTAAAGGGTTTATTCCCGGAGGATGCCTATTGGGATACAGGTCACGTGCTTACTCACATCCCACATGATAGGAAACAAGAACATTCAGCAAATGTCATCCACCAACACTGAAAGGTTACTTGTTACAGTGGGCAGGAAGGCTCTGAACAGCTATGGCAGATGGTAACAGCAGGGCACCCAACCAGTTCTCACAGGTAAGCCTTGGTGGGCTGGATCTGGGCAGAAGCAGCACCACGAAGATTCCCCTGAAACAAAAGTCTACAAGGGCAGTGCTGATAGCGAATGCTCTGTAGCTACATCCTAAGTCATGAAATAGAAATGAGGTATATTCTGTGGAAACTGCCTTTCAGTAAAGCAGAACCACATTGAAACATTTTTAGATTATATGGCTGGCAGGACAATCACTTTTGTATGCAACGTGAGGAGAAAACCACTTTCCTGCAGGACTTCTGTCCTGTCTCTGACAACACTGTAGTGTCTGAACACATCCATAACAGTCTCGTCCGCAGGACATCCATTCCTGTCCCTGGCACGTGGCTGGCACTCAATACTACACAGTATGAGATTCAATAAGTAACTGGTAAAATAACCGGCAAAATCATGAATTAATCATTTTATATCACCTGCTAGATTATTCCACTTCTCATTTTCTACGAAAAGTTAGTTTGGATTTTGTTAAATAAGTTGAGAAGCTGTCTATTCCAGAATGCTCCCTTATCTCAACCATAAAAAATACATGGAGAGGTACAGAAAATTATGTAATGAAAATGTGCTTTATCTCTAAAGACTTTATTTAAAAATTTTTAATGAATTTATTGGAGTGATATTGGTTAATAAAAATTATTGTATACCTGAGACCTATATAATACATCTTATGTATATTGTATTGTGTGTTCACCACCAGAAGTCAAGTAAGTCTCCTCCTGTCACCATTTATTCCCCTTTTATACCCTTTTACCTCCCCTCACCCCGTTTCCCTCTGGTAATCACCATAATGTTGCCTATGTCTATGAGGTTTTGCGGTTTGTGTTTTTTTTTTTTTTTGCTTAATCCCTTTACCTTTTCCACCTAGCCCACCAACCCTCTCCCCTCTGAATGTTGTCAGTCAATTCCATGTATCCATGCTTCTGTTTCTATTTTGTTAGTTTATTGTGTACATTAGATTCCACATATAATTAAAATCATATGATACTTGTTTTTCTCTGACTGGCTTATTTCACTTAGCATAATACTCTTCAGGTCCATCCATGCTGTTGCAAAAGGTAAGATTTCCTTCTTTTTATGCCCAAGTAATATTCCATTGTTAGGAACTGCCCTGCCTGGTTTCAGAAGCTGTAATCCCCCGTGGCTAAGGCTGAGTAAGAGACCTTGGGACCGTCAGCCACTAAGGAGACAAAGCTTATTTTCCTGGCATGGGTACCGCCTCTGCCCCCTTTTACTTCACCTTGCATAGCCCTGGGAGGATGACTGGTTAGTCAATGACAGGTAAGATTCCTCAAGGGAGGGACGACCTAAGACAGGCACAGTCATGATGGGGCCATCAGGGAAGGACTTGGGGGGCTATAGAAAAAGGGGGTGGTAGACCCTCACTCCTTGGCTCTGACATAGCCTGAGTCCTCATTCTGTCTGTAAGAAGTCTCCAGATCTCTTGGCTGCCTTACTTCCCCTGCCTGACTTAAGCCTGAAACAATGCCAGAGGGTGGTGCAGCCCTGGGCAGGAACAGGTAGTTTCCTGTGGCAATTGGGCCTAAGAAAGAATGCATAAAATCCTGTGAAACCTGCTTTGCTAAGAATGTCCTCAACTTTCTGATAAAGGTCCAAGCATGAAATGAGTTTTGTTTCCCAAAGTTTTATGGCCCTTTGGCTAACTGATCCTGACTCAGAATAAGCCCTCATAGTTCTTTGAATGTTATCTATTGTTTGATCATTACTGCCTGACAATGATGAATGAGGACCTTCCTTGATGTAATGTTCCCAGAAAGCAATAAAAGCCTGTTTAGGCAAGGGTCAGGGCATTCTCTCACTCAGGGAGTGGCCATGCTGTCCCTTTTCTCCACAGGACTTCTGCAGTCTGTATGATCTTGTTCATCACATCTATAACACCGTGGACACCACTGGCCAGAGTCCACATCATTCCATTTTGTAAATGTACCACAGCTTTTTATCCCCTCATGTACTATGGTGAACATTTGGGCTGCTTACAAATTTTGGCTATTGCACTCATAAATAAAGCTGCATTGAACATAACAGTGTATATATTCTTTTGAACTAGTGTTTCAGGCTTCTTTGGATAAATTCCTAGAAGTGGAATTACTAGGTCATAAAGCAGTTCCATTTTTAATTTTTGAGGTATCTCCATACTCCTTTCCACAGTGGCTGCACCAGTCTGCATTTCCAGCAACAATGCACGAGGGTTCCCTTTTCTCTACATACTTACCAACATTTGTTTGTTGATTTATTGATAATAGCCACACCTACAGGTGTGAGGTGATATCTCATTGTGGTTTTAATTTGCATTTCTCTGGTGATTAGTGATGTTGACCATTTTCACATATGTCCATGGGTCATCTGTATGTTATCCTTGGAGAAGTATCTATTCAGGTCCTTTGCCCATTTTTAATCAGATTTTTTTTTGTGTGTGTGTGTTGAGTTTCTTAAGTTCTTTATATATTTTGGGTATTAACCCCTTATATGATGTATCATTGGTGTATATGTTCTCCCATTCAGTGGGTTGTCTTTCATTTTATTGATAGTTTCCTTTGCTGTGCAAAACCTTTTCAATTTGATGTAGTTCCATTTGGTTATGGGACTTGCCTGAGGAGATATATCAGAAGAAATATTGCTATAAGAAATGTCTGAGACTTTACCACCTATGGTTTTCTTTTCTAGGATTTTTAGGGTTTCATGACTCACCATTAAATCTTTAATCTATATTGAGTTTAATTCTTGTGTGTGGTGTAAGAAGGTGGTCTAGTTTCATGTTTTTGCACGTATTTGTCCAATTTTCCCAACACTATTTATTGAAAAGACTGTCTTTATTCCACTGTATGTTTTTGTCTCCTTTTTCAAGTATTGACTACAGAGGCATAGGTTTATTTCAGGCCTCCGTATTCTGTTCCATTGATCTGCATGTCTTTTTAAAAATGTTTATTGATTTTAGAAAGGAGGAAGGGAGGAGGGAGGGAGAAAGGAGGGAAGGAGGGGGAAGGAGAGAGGGAGAAGGGGGAGGGCGGGGAGAGAGAGAGAGAGAGAGAGATAGATAGATAGATAGATAGATAGATAGATAGATAGATAGAGAAACATTGATTGGTTGCCTCACATAGGGGATCGAACATGCAACCTAGGTATGTGCCCTGACTGGGACTCAAAGCCACAACATTTTGGTTTATGGGACAATCCTCCAACCAACTGAGCCACACCAGCCAGGGCTATAGGTCTGCTTTTATGCCAGTACCATGCTGTTTTGATTATCAAGGACTTGCAGTATAGTTTGATGGGATTGCATAATTCTTCCAACTTTATTCTTATTTCTCAAGATTGCTATTGCTATTTGGGGTCTTTTGTGATTCCATATAAATGTCTGGAATATTTGTTCTAATTCTGTGAACTATGTCACTGGTATCTTGATAGGAATTGTACTGAATCTGTAGATTTGCTCATGGTAGTATGGACATTTTCATGTTAATTCTTCCTATCCATGAACACAGAATGCTTTTACTTACTTGTATCTTCAGTGTCTTTCTTCAATGTCTTATAATTTACATCCTTGGTTAAATTTATTCACAGGTGTTTTTTTCTGATAAAATTGTAAAAGAGATTGCAGATTCCCCTTCTGATAGTTCATTATTGGTGTGTATAAATGCACCTAATTTCTAGGTATTTATTTTGTATCCTGCTGCTTTACTGAATTCATTTTATCAGTTCTAGCATTTTTTTTAGAAATCTTTAAGGTTTTCTGTATACAGTATCATCTTATCTGCAAGCAATGGCAGTTTTACATCTTCCTTTTCAATTTGGATGCCTTTTGTTTCTTCTTCTTGTCTGATTGCTGTGACTAGGACTTCCCGTACTGTGTTGAATAAAAGTGGTTAAAGTGGTCATCCCTATCTTGTTTCTGATTGTAAGGGAAACAGTTTTTGCCCACTGAGTATGATGTTGGTTGTGGGTTTGTCATATATGGCCTTCATTATGTTATGTTCCTTCTATTCCAACTCTGCTGAGTTTTATTATAAATGGGTGCTAGACTTTAAATACCCCTTCTGCATCTATTAATATAATCATGTGATTTTTATTCTTCATTTTGTTTATGTGGTGTATCACATTTACAGATTTGTAAATATTTTACTAATCTTGCATCCCCAGAATACCATATTTTTCCTCCCAATTTGGGAGGAAAAGGGGTGTGTGCCTTATAGTCTGAATGTAGCTTACCTGGCTCACTGTCGGGGGTGGGGTGGGGCAGGCGGTGGCAGTGGAGCAGGGTCACAGGTTATTAAATATTTTACCATGCTTTTTGCTTCAAATTTTTTTTTTTCTATTTTCCTCCTCTAAAACCTAGGTGCATCTTATAGTCCTAAAAATGCAGAAATCCCACTTGATTATGGTACATGATCTTTTAAATGCATGGCTGGGTCTGGTTTGCTAATATTTTGTTGGGAACTTCAGCATCTATGTTCATCAGGTATATTGGCCTATAATTTTCTTTTTTTGTAGTGTGTTTATATTCTTTTGGAATTAGGATAATGTTGGATAATGTTGGCCTTGTAAAATGAGCTTGGCGGTCTTCCCTCTTCTTGATTTTTCGGAATAGTTTGAGGGTAGGTTCTGCTCTGATATTTATTATTTTCTTTCTTCTACTCATTTTGGGCTTAGTTTGTTGTTCTTTTCCTAGTTCCCTCAAGTGTAGATTGTTTGAGATTTTTCTTGTCTCTTAAGGTAGGCCTATAATGCTATGACTTTCCCTCTTAGGATTGCTTTCCCAATGTCTCACAGATTTTGGGTTGTTGTGTTCTCATTTTGATTTATTTCAAGGTATATTTTGATTGCTTTTTTTATCTCATTGTTAACCCATTCACTGTTTACTAAGATGTTATTTAGCCTCCATGTCTTTGTGTGTTTTTCAGTTTTTTTTCTTGCGATTGATTTCTAGTTTCTTACCATTATGGTCAGAGAAGATGCTTGATATGATTTCAGTCTTCTTAATTTACTAAGACTTGTTTTGTGTCCTAACATGTGATCTATTCTAGAAAATGTTCCATGTGCACTTGAAAAGAATGTATATTCTGAAGTCTTGGGGTGAAATGCTTTGAAGATATCAATGAAATCCATCTGATTCACTGTGTAATTTAAGGTCACAGTTTCCCTATTGATTTTCTGTCAATGGGGTGTGAATTTATTACTGTCAATATCTCCCTTTATGGCCATCAAAATTTGCTTTATATATTTAGGTGCTCCTACATCGGATGCATAAATGTTTGAATGGTTATATCTTGTTGAATTATTCACTTTATCATTATGTAGTGACCTTTGTCTGTTATGATAGCCTTTGTTTTAAAGTTTATTTTGCCAGATCAAAGTATCGTCGCCACTGCTTTTTCTTCCTTTCCATTTTCAATTTTTTTCCATCCTTTACTTTTAGTCAGTGTGTATCTTTCATCCTGAGATGGGTCTTACTTTCTTATCCATTCGGCTACTCTATGTCTTTTGATTGGAACATTTAAGCCATTTACATTTAAAGTGATTATTGATAGGTATGTATTTATTGCCATTTTATTCTTCTATGTTCCTCTGTTGTTTTTCTTCTTCTTTGTCTTAAAGAAGACCCTTTAACATTTCTTATAACACTGGTTGGTGGTAACAAATTTCTTTAGCCCTTTATTGTCTGGGAAGCTCTTTATTTCTCCTTCAATTTTAAATGATAGCCTTGCTAGGTAAAGTAGTCTTGGTTGTAAGTCCTTGCTTTTGATCACTTTGAATATTTCATGCCAATACCTTCTGTTAAGAAATCAGCAGACAGTTATAGAAGCTCCCTTGTAGAAAACCATCTCTCTCTTGCTGCCTTTAAGATTGTCTTTGTCTTCAACTTTTGCCACATTAATTATACTGTGCCTTGGTATGAGCCTGTTTGGGTTCATCTTGTTTGGGACCTTCTGTGCTTCCAGGACTTGTATGTTTTTCCTTCACCAGGTTAGGGAAGTTTTCAGTCATTTCTTCAAATGTGTTCTTGATCCCTTGCTTTCTCTATCTTCTCCTTCTGGCACCTCTATGATGTGGATATTATTAGTTCCATTTTGTCCCAAAGGTCTCTTTAACTATCTTCATTTTCCACCCCCCCTGCTCTGACTGGGTGTTTTCTGCTGCCTTGTCTTCCAAGTCACTGAATCAATCCTCTACTTCATCCAACCTACTGTTTATTCCTTTTAGTGAATTCTTCACTTCAGATATTGTATTCTTCATTTCTGACTGGTTCTTTTTTATGGTTTCTATGTTCTGTCATGCTTTTGTAGTTTTAACTATGTTCTGTGAACATCCTTATAACCATGTTTTTAAATTCTATATCTGATAAATTGCTTGCCTCCATTTCATTTAGCTTTTTCTAGACATATCTCCTGTTCTTTCACTTGGGGCATGTTTCTTTGTCTTCCCATTTTGTCTGCTTCTTTGTGTTTGTTTCTATGTATTAGGTAGATCTGCTATGAATCCCAGTCTTGGCAGGGTGGACTTATATAGTAGGTGGGACCCAGTGGCACAGTCTTCTTGATCACCTGCGCTGGGAGCTCCAGGAATGTCCCTGTGTGGGTTATGTGAGCCCTCCTGTTGTAATTGAGTTTTGATTTCTACTGGCCTGTTGGTGCATGGGGTCAACCCTCAGGCGGGATACTTCTAAGGATCAACCCTGACCACAGTGTACGAGGTGCTGTGCAGGTGCTGACCACTTGAAGTGGTATTTGCCTCAGCGGGGTCTGGTGTTAACATTTCCCTTTGGATATGCTGTTTGTGAAGCTGATTAGATACTGCTCTGATGTTGTCTGAAGCTAGTTACTGGGTGTGTTGGTTCTGAGGCCTCTTGGTAAGACACTCTGGTGCAGACCAATGTCAGATGCTGTCTGTGGCTGGCTCTGGACAACCTGGTTGGAGCTACAATGCAGTCCATTTTGTGGCTGCCTCTTTTGGGCCTGGTGTCCGCAGGAAGAATCAAACTGTCCACCAAGGCCACCTTTATCAACACTGGCCTGAAGGCATGTCAGAAAAATTCAAAGGCACCCCATATCTGCCTCTGCTGGCTGTCTGCCTATTAGGCTCAGTTACTGGTGGTACTCAAATTGCATGACTTAGTTTCTCAGTGAATCACCAGGTAGGGATGAGTGGTGTTCATGAGATTGATACGGGTTCAAACTTTGTGGCAGTGCTGGGTCTGAGGCTGTTTAACAAATATTCCAGGGTATACCCTACCTAGGTGCCCTCTGCTGGGTGCTTGCAAACCTCTGTGGTTAGGCAATTCTCAGGGAGTCATCAGGGTGAGGCTAGCAGAGTTTATCAGGCCAAAACAGACCAAGGTTTGGGTGTGTGTGAAAGAACACCTCTGTATTAGTGAGGAGTATGTGGAAAAAATGATCCCTGTCCTAGAGCCACACAACTCAGTCTGTCCCACATTTTGCCAGAAACCCGACCTTAGCAGGGCAGTGCTGATGGGAATTCAGAACTATGGGGCTAGTGGATCTCCTGTGAAGTGGAGATGCCAGTCAGCCTTGGTGAAAGGTAGAGGGGTCAGTAGCCCCTTACCAACAGTGGTACAACTGAATGTGTCCTGGATTCTGCATATACCTTGGCAGGGTAGAGCCACCAGGAGTTCAGAGAGTGGGGCTAGTGAATTTCTCATGAGGGGGAGGCTCTAGTTATGTTCATGGGAAAATGGGGGAATGGCTCAAGCCCCAACATCACACAATTCAGTCACTGACACCCCAACCCTGACACCCCCAGCCAGGTAGCTGACTCCTCAAAAAGGCACAGCTCCACAGAGGAGAAGTGGGGGAGAGGTGGTTCTGACAGGGAGTCCACAGAGTGGGGCTATTGCATTCCCCAGGCTGATGGTGTCTGAGGTGTGGGAGAATGACTCAGTACAGGGGTCCTGGAGGTATCCCTTCAGCTGTATCCCCAGAGCCACAAACCCCAGTCTCTTCTCACACAACTCTAGTCCTTTCTGCTCTCCCTCTGCCAGAGCCCAGGGTGAGTGGCTATGAATGCGATTTTGTGCATTGGCCCTTTAACAGGGCACCTATATCTCTAGCAGACTCCCATCTATTCCTGGTGGACAGAATTCCTGATTTTCACAGCCTGATGTTATATGGGTGCCTCTTCCTGGTACTCTGGGCTGGGGAGTCTGGCTTAAAACTGATACCCCTCACTCCTCAGGGGAGTAGCCCCCACATGCCACATAGCCGAGACATCCCTCCAAACCTCAGCTGCCACCTGTAGGAGCAGAGCCAGACTTTTTCCCCTCTCCCTGCCCTTCCTACCAGTCTCAATGTGGCTTATTATGTAAATCCTTGGTTATAAGACTTCTCTTCAGCTAGTCTTCAGCTGGTTATTCAGGTTGCTTGCTCTACATTTTAGTTTTAATTCTAGTTTGGTCCTAGACAGAGGTGAGTTTAACTTCCATGTACTCTACTGCCATCTTGTATCCCTTCTTTCTAGAGACTTCTAATTCATAACAGAACTATGAATGTAGGCCCATAGTAACCTATGCTAAAGACTTCATTTTTTACTTAAAGTAATAAATTTAGTGTGTGTTTGCAAATACATGCTACTATGGACTGAATGTGTGCTCTCCATATCCCTAGTGTGAAGCCGTAAGTCCACATTCTGCTGGTAGTTGGAGGTGTGGCCATTGGGAGGTAAGCAGCATTAAATTATACCATGACTGTGAAACTCTAATGGTGTTCTTAAAAAGAGGAAGACAGCAGAGTTCTGTCACTCTCCCTGCATGCACCCAGGAGAGACCAAGTAAAAACTCAGGGAGAAGAAGGCTTTTACTGGAACCTGATAAGGTAGGAAAAGGCACCCAGCTCCCTTTCCTTCCCCTACCTCTTATCCTTGGGCAGACGAGCACAGCAGTCACCCCAGCACTCACCTCCTTTTCCTTTTCTACCTTCCTCTCATCATTTGAAAGAAGTGGGGAGAATTCTGCCCAGCACACACCTCCCTTTACTTTTTCTACCAACCTCTTGTCCTTGGAAAAAAGTGAGGAGAACTCTCACTAGCACCAACCTTTCTTTCCTTTTTCTACCTACCTCTTGTCCTTTGAAAGAAGTGAGAAGATGTCCCCACAGCACCCATATCCCTTCTTACCTACCTCTTATCCTTGCAAAGAATTGGGGAAAATTCTCTCCATTACCACTTTCCTTTCCTTTCCTCTTCCTTGAGGAGAAGTCTCTCTAGCACCTTTTTCTTTTTCTACTTACCTCTCATCCTTGGAAAAAAACGTGAGGAGATGCTTCTATAGAATCCACATTCATTCCTGACCTACCTCCTGTCCTTGAAAACAAGTGGGGAGATGTCTGCCTACCTCCATAGCTACTCTTATCTTTGAGAAGAACTGCAGAGGAGTCCACCCCTTTCTGTTCTGTTTCCTACCTCTGAAGAGAGGCTCACTGTATGTAACACATTTGCCACATTCCAGAGCAGTGTTTCTTAGTCTTTTTTAACCCACGCTCTATCACTCACCCAATTGATAAATATAAAGATTCTATACTTAATATCACTTAATATTAAAAACAAAGTAAGTATCTTGACTAAAAGGAAATTGTAACAGTGAGACAAACAACCATACATACATAGTTTCTCGATCATGCTGTCACCATGTCCCACTCCCCCTTCCCTAGTGACCACTTGCAGTCTCATCTTACCTATCCTGGCTTAGCAACCTGATTTCACTTGCACTTGAAGCAGAGTGATCCCTTGGGGCAGACTCCCATTGCCACCAAACCTCACAAGACTGATGCAGAACACCAGAAGGCTGACTTGTTATTTTACAGCAAACAATCTTAATGTCACATAGGCCAGGGAACTTGTACTGACACCACCAGTGAGTGCATGCTCTCCTTGTGGTTGACCTGCACCAGAAGTTCAACTAAAATGAGAAGGTTGCTGGTGAACATGGAATTAGGACATGAAACACAAGATGAATCAAATTTCTGAAGGCCTGAGCCTCAGCTAGTCTGATGCAGCCAATTCCTCAGTGGGGTAATCTTGCCAATAAAGCCACACACTGTTGACAACAGTTTCCTGCATCCTTCTCCATAATAGAAATGTCCTTCCAATACAACCACTGCATTCTATCTTACGTTTTGGCCAAGGCTCCTCTCTCCTCTAGACAGTGTTTGGATGGGTGCTGCCAAAATTTGCCTCTGTCTCTTTTTTCTATACTGTTTGTATAACCAATTCTGTCTTTAGATGTTTCAATACATTCAGTCAGGTTTAATGGAAATCTTGCAACACTAAAACCCAGGTTATCACTTTTGAGCACTTCATATATTTCTGTGCAGTATTATGGGTTCATTTTAAAATCAAGCTCTCGGAGGGTAACCTTTTTCTCAACTTCTGAGGGATGACTTTCTGTGTCACTCATACTCATGGCAGTTTATTTTTCTGTGTGCATATGTAGTCACCTACACACACTCACACCCATTTGTATGGTTTTATTTATTAGAATTTAACCCCTTACTCAGAGGCATCCCACAGGGACAGATTGTTTTTCCTTAGTTTTTAACTGAACTGCAGAATCATACAGTTTTGAACTAAAAGCATAAGATTTAACAAAGATGGTAAATGTGAAAATATTGCCTGGTCCAGAAGTAGTTAACCTACTGTGGAAGTGATCAAAGTGTTAGCTCTGTCTGCACGACACATGCATTCCCAATAAGGGAATCATTTACATCTGAGGTATGTAACTTAAAAAGTACTTGAAAACCCTTTTAGATATGTCTGATTTGCTCACCCTGTAATGCAGAGCGGAAAGCATGGGTTATGCTCCCTTAACAAGATCAATAACACTCAGCACAGAAAGACCTTCTAGACAGTTGTTGAAGGAAGTGCTGGTTGTGGGTCAAAGGGCACTACAGCCACCCCCACCCCCTAATTTGGCTCTTGTCTCAAAGCCATTGTTGTCATATCCTGCTATAGGGATGCATTCGTTACTGAGTGACAACTAGCTTCCATGAAACTGTTTTCACTCAGAAAGGGTGGGATTACATTTTCTCACAATATTTTTATCCCTCAAATGCTTTTATACCATAAAAGGCTTTTAAAATCATTTTGTCTGGGAAACTGAGATAACCTTCGATACCATTTATCTCTTGGTAGCACCTAATAGAAACCCATAGGGACCCCATTCCTCAATAGAATTAAAAACATAATCCAGGAATTAGCATCCACAGACAACAATAGGAAGTTTGTTTGCTTTCAAAGCAGCTCAGTCACTATTGATTCTTGAGCAGTGTGGTATCCTGACAATGCCAGCCCTGCAGGGCAGGAATGTGACAGTCCCTCTTGGTTCCAGCTCCCACACCTTACAACAGGTAGTTTGCCAATGTATTCAGATACCAGTGAAGAGAGTTCATGTCACACCAGAAAACAGTTTCTTCGCACCTAAGGTTACCATAAAAATTGGAAAGTTTCCCTTTCCTGACAAAATAAACATACATATTAAATGATTTCAATCTCTTAGCCAGAGAGTTAAAATAATGCATGTAAAGGAAAACACCCATTATAACTGGCTGCCTCCCTTGAATTATTTCAGAAATCACTCACTCTGTGACAACTCCATCACTTGGCCAGATTGGGCTTTGCCCCTGCCTCTTCCAAAAAAAACAGAATCTTCTTTACTTGGCCTTTTACTGTCTTCATTCCTTGCAGGAAAAAAATTCCCTTCTCTCTCCATCCTTTATTACAGCTGACTTTCTGCCTTTTATATGGACCTTGCTATTCTGTATACTGTGGCTTACCTTATTCATTTCGTCATAGCAATGCCCTGTGGGTCCCAATATTCTATCACCTTCATTGGAACCAAATGTGTACTGAACACATATGCTGTGCAGGATGTTGGTTATCCAGTTTGATTTAACAGAAAATATGTAGAAAAATTCTTTACCCAGAAAATATGAATTTTGATATTTAGAAATTTAGAACATTTTTGGTTTCTTCTCCTAGAAATCTATTGAGTCTTCAAGCAATCACCAGAAAGATGTCCTTTATAAAACAGTGGAGAAACACACATAAAAATAGCTACTGACATTTTATTAATACCAGTGTATTACAGAAAGGGATGGAGACAGTCTAGTTGGAAACCACTAGAATGTGACTTCAGTATTTAAACCTACAGAAAATATGTGCTTATTGCTGTTTTAAAACAGTTGAGAGGCAGAAAACCAGGACTGATTTTTATTTTTTGAGGTTGTCACTTTCATTGCATCCATGAGAACATACACTGTCATCTCAACCTGTAATGAGTCACCTGTCTTTATGTGGTATGCTTCTGTATCTCCTAACCACATTCCTGTGAGCTTTAGTTCAGGCATATTGAAAAAAATATGATTGGTACTGGCTCTTCTCTTTGTGCCTCTGATTTGGGGTTTTTGTTAAAACATCTGCATTGGTCACTAAACACTCATACACTTTCTTAGAATCAGGAAAGAGAGCTGGATTTCCATCTCCTTTACTGCTATCAGCTCAAAGTTTGTTGCTAGGGATGGGGAGGCAGGAAAAGAGATACACTGGGGAATAAGTCGAATCTCCAGTGCTAACACTCAGACTACCGATAATTTATAACTATGTGGCCACTTGTTTTCTAGTATTTCTGGGATTCATGAAGCACAGATGTTTCAGTTAAATGGAAAATAATCAAAAAAAGGAAATCAGAGGCAATGCTCTTACCTCTTCTACCACAGGGCAATGCAATATTACCTGGTTGGTAGAAGTCAGGCGACAGCTCCCTGGCTACTGCTCTTGCAATGTCGCTCTCCTGGCGGGCAGCCAGCGCGGCCTGGTCCGCAGCGTCAGCTTTGGCTCTGGCATGTGCAGTCCTGCAGGGAGCACAAAGGACCAGTCATCAGAGCGGCACCTTGATAATTACACACTGACAAGCAAACTGGCTGCAACCAAAAAGAAATGCTAATTGTGATCTGGCCCTTGCACCTGCACCAGCAAGTCTTACAAGTCCTCTTGCTGTGACTTTTCAATGCAGATACCATGCATGAAACTACCAATAAAACGCCTCAATCCTTCTTTCAAGAGACACAATGGGTAAGCAAGTTCGGTACACCTTGATGAAAAATTAACTGGTTAAAATCTCCTGTTGCCTAGAGAGGAAAGAAGATGGCGTGGGGGTAGGAGGATGCAGGTTCCACTTCCCCCTAAACTTGGGAGGAAATCCTAGATGATCTATGGAGTAAAACAGCAAACAGTCAACAGTACCTCAGCATATATGAAAATAAGAAACCAAAACTTATAGCGGACACTGAAAAACGAGATAAAAAAGAGTAGGTGGAAGTGGTGAACATGAGGATACCCACTGGAAGAGGAAACCCAACAACAAAGGAACCACTAACAGATAACAACAGAAGAAGGTGAAGGAGGGAGTGGAAACCACACAAACCTCAATCCAGGACCTATCTGGAAATACAACTAAATAGTGGAGAAAAGACCCAGTACAAACAACTCAACAAGAGCAAGAGAGAATCCTCAAAACCTTGTACACACG
>PVIA01012675.1:0-36471 GCA_004024845.1 Tonatia bakeri | reverse complement strand
GTGAGAGCCTGTCGGTGCAGGCGAAGAGGCTGGAGGCTGCTCTGGCAGCCTCACCAGCCTCAAGGTGTGCCCTGGACCTGCAGACATTTTCCATGTGAAAAATTACCAGCCTGCTTATATGCATCTGATCGCTCCGTCTAAACGGACTACAGAATTCAGCCTCACTGCTTTGACTCCTCACACCTATCTTTTGAAAAAGTTTTTTTGTAAAATTTTACTTTTTTTTTTTTTTTTTTTTTAGAGAAAAGGGCAGGGAGGGAGAAAGAGAGGGAGAAAAACTTCTATGTGTTAGAGAAACATCAGTTGTCTCTCTCACACCCCCAACCAGGGACCTGGCCGACAACCCAGGCATGTGCCCTGACCGGGAATTGAACCAGGGACCTTTGGGTTTATGGGACAACATCACACCCACTGAACCACACCAGTCAGGGCTGAAAAAGTTTTCTTAACTTTTGTGTCTGTGTTTAGCTCTCGCCACAGCTTCATGTCCAAGCACAGTTTTAATAAGAAAGATATTGTTTTCCTTAATGTTACATTCCAAGGATAATGCCCTGTGGCAAGTAAGCCTCTTCGGACCCCAGCTCCATTGTACTCTGCCCTTGGGAGGCCAGGCCCCCGACTCCGAGGAAGCAGGGTCAGGGAAGGTGCATGTCTCATACCAGGCCCAGGCTGAGGCCTGGATTTGCCATGGCTGTGGACAGTGATGACCCATGTCTGCCTCCCTGGCCAGGAACATCTGAGTAATCTTGGACTCATATCTGTCCTGTGTCCTATTGCCTAATCTTGCCTGGTCTTCATTAAAAACATCTCCCTGCTTTTCTTTCTCTCACTTGTTCCTCCTCACATTTCTCCTGAGGCCATGGCACTTATGCTGAAGACGGTCTCACAAAGATGGCCTCACCGGCAGACTCCCCGGATGTTTACAAGCAATTCTCACAGAGGTGGCAGGCCCCTGCTAGTGGGGGTCACTTGGGCTGTGCCCTGAAAGGAGGGCTAGGAGTTGATCAGCAGTCACTGGAAGACTCACATTTCAAACAAAAGAAACAAAGGAATTTCCACCTGTCAGCTCCAGGATGTTGCCAGACTTCCTCCTAAGGAAGGTTTAGGTTGGGCAGTGCCCTGACTGCATTTATATTTCCGAGTGGCCAGTGAAGATAAGTGATCAGCAGACTGGGGAGGCTCAGAGGCAGTGGAGGGAGGCAGCCATGGGGGTGGGGGTGGGGGTGGGGGCGAGAGGCAGTAGAAACTTCTTCGAGAAGTGGGATCCAGGGGTGTGCAGAAGGGATGAGGGATGGAACAGAGGCAGCAGCTGATTGGACGGAGGGGGAAGAAGAGGGAGGAGTTGAAAGGGGTGATGATGCCTTGAAAAGCATGTCCCTAGAAGAGGAACATCCTAGAAGCAGGTTAGGTGTGGGGAAAGCAGGGCGATGAGAACTTGGTTTTGGAGGGCCTTGGTCCTTTGCTGTGCAGAGGTGGGTGACTGAGGAGTCAGCTCTTCTCCCTCCTGCCACAGTGGGGCCCCTCAGTCCCCTCCCCCTCTGCAGTCATGAGATCCTTTGCTCTTTTTCTGTTCCTGCTTCCTATCTCAGGATGGTGCTGGACCAGGCATCCACCCCAGAGAATCTTCAGGAGGTGCTGAGTGCCCCCCACCCCCCAAGTGCAGCATTTTCACAGCTAACCGCCTTCTCCACCTCATCCCTGGTGAAGGCGAGTGTGGGAGGGGCTCTGATGGCTGCCTGAGGACCAAGGAGTTCGAAATACTAGCCATGAACTGAGAAGGCACACTCTGAGCCCCAGGCCTTCTGCAGAGCCAGGCCTGACATCTGCCCCAATAGTGCCTCCTTCCTCCACTGCAACATTAACAGTCTGTCCTGTGCCCTGGGTGCCATGTAGGTGCTGGGGACAGGACCGTGCGTAACAACGTCAGGCCATGCCTATGGAGCAAGGCATCTAAGCATCTTATGGAACTTCATTTAAACCTGCTGGCAACCCTGTGACTTAGGTACCACTTTACCTCCATTTCACAGATGAGGAAACCAAGGCACAGAGAAGTTAGTAAGTTGACAAAGGTCACACCAGAGAGGGAACCCACATGCGGAGTTGGACAAGAGACCCCACTATGAACCACAGTGCTGTCCACTCCTCCTCCACCCCCCAGAAGGCTCGCTGCCTCGGTCTACCTGCACCAGGCACATCGAGTGTCATATTCTTGAGTCACCATGTTCTTATTTTGAACCTCAAATCTTAAACCCACTTCTGGGTTTGCCCCTGGTGAGGTTACCTCTGCAGTGGTCCCTTTGTGAACATGGACAGGAATTACACCTTTTCCCAGCTCTGAGGGGCTCCTCTCACCCCGCCCTGCTCCACCCTTGTCTCCCGCTTCTGCACTGGCTCGAGCCTTCTGCCTGGGAGGCTAGCCCTCTCTGATTCTCTGAGGCTAAGCCCTGCCTCCCTCGAGGGAAGCGGTCTTGCCCGTCCCCTCCAGCCAGCGTGAGTCATCTTCCTCCTCATCCCTGAGCATCTACTGTTTATACTAACCTTAAGCTCTTAGCCTGACAGCTCATTTTCTCTTCACCCCAAGTTTTATGTTAAAGGCAACAATCTTGTATTTCCCACTCAGCCCAGGGCCTTGCATATAGGAATGCTGGCCAATGATTTTGATGACAGTATCTTGTTTTTGTACAACTGACGCAGGATCTGTCTTCAGCTTCCCACCGCCCTTGGAGGGAAGATGAGCAGAACTGTTTACAGCCGCTCTGCACAGGAGGAAACAGGCTCAGACAGGGTATAAAGTGATAAAGTGTGGTGCAGATTTTTCTGGCTCGTAAACCAGCACTATTTCCCCTGCACCTTGCTTTTGGTGTCCACGTGACTTGATGCAGAGTAAATAGAGAAAGGAGTTTAGCATGGGCTGAGCGGACCAGGGCCGTTCACGCTCGGGCTTTGAAAACCAGGTGGTTTGGGCCAAGCAAAGAGGGGTTTCGGTGAGAGAACCACAGCACCTCTGAAAACAGACCAATGATCAGGGTTCCTTGAGGAATGTAGAATGATGGAAGTGAACATTTGAACGTGTTTGTTAATAACGGCTAAATTGAAATATAATTCATAGACTAAAATTCCCCCTTTTCATGTGTACAATTCAGTGGTTTCCAGTGTACTCACAGGGTTGTGCGACCACCACGAATAATTTCACTAAAGCATCTTCATCACCCGGGGAAGAAACACTGCACCGTTGGCAGTCACTCCCAGCCCCCCTGCCCGCGGCCCCGGCACCGCCCATCTACCGTGTGTCTCCATGCATTGGCCTGCTCCAGACGTTTCACAGAAATGGGTTTGCACATGCAGGGCTTTTGTGACTGGCATCTTTTGCTTTGTGTGATCTTTTTGAAGTTCCTCCATATTGCAGAAATACTTCATTTTGGGGGGCTCAATAGTACCCCATTGTATAAATGTACCATATTTTGTGTATTTGTTCATCAGCTGATGGACATTTGGCCTGTTTCCAATCTCGTGCGTGAGTTCCTGTGCAGACATGTTTCCACTTCCCCGGAGCATACAGCAGCAGGGTCACATGGGAACGCCACGGCTAACGTTTTGAGGAACCGCCAATCTGGTTTCCAAAGCGGCTCTTCCTTTCTACAGTCCCAGCAGGGGTGTATATGGGCTCCAGTTTCTCCATGTCCTCGGCAACTTTGGTTATTGTCCGTCTTTTTTATTTTAGGCGTCTCGGTGGGCGTGAAGGGGTATCTCATTGTGCTTTGGTCTGTATTTCCCCGACGACTAATGAACTTGAGCATCTTTGTATGTGATTTTTGGTCATTTGTGAGTCTCTTTAGAGAATGTCTATTTAAATCCTATGCCCATTTTTTAACTGAGCTATGTCCTTTCATTGTCGGGTTGTAAGCCTCTCTGTATATTCTGGACACAAGTCCCTTGTGACATACATGCTGTCTCCCACTTCGCGGGTTGTCTTTTCATTTACCTGGTGTTGTCCTTTGAAGCCCAAAAGTTTTTAGTTTTGATGAAAACCAATTTATCTAATTTTTCTTTTGTAACTTGTGCTTCTGGGGTCACATCTAAGAAACCGTTGCCCAATCCAAGGCCACAAAGACTATACCTATGTTTCTATGATCCACTGTGGGTTAATTTTTGTAAATGGTATGAAGTAAGGGGTCCAACTGCATTCTTTTGTATGTGGAATCCAGTTGCCCCAGCACCATTTGGTAAAAAGCCTTTCTTCCCTTCCCTACCACCCCACTTCATTGTCCTGGAACCCTTGCCAAAAAGCAATCTATCATAAATGTAAGGTTTATTCCTGGACTCAATTCTATTCCATTGTTGGGCGTATTTTCTAAGGGATATTTTTCTCCAAGTCTGCTACCTGGTGGCTCTCCCTTCCCCAGAAGAGCAATGAAGAGATGAGGGACCTCCAAGGAGGCTGCATTTCCCCTGGTGGGTCAGTCCTCATCACAGTGACGTTCTCCAGCAGCGTTCAGGCCGCCTCCATTGTTTTGCTGGGAGCTGCCTGAACAAAGGGCCTTATCTCTCTCCTGCCTCTGGAGGTTATTGTAAATGTCACATTAGATTATTTACACAAAAGAACTCAGTAAGGTCCGGAGCCCTATCCGAATGTAAAGTGTATCCTTCTCATTATTATACCTCTCCATCGGGAATAAGACCTAAAAATAGACGTTATTTTTCACTCTTGCTCATTGGAACCAAGGTTGCCGTGTCTGTGTCACTGCGGACACAGAATCAGTGAGGTCCAGCGCTCCGTGCGATTCCTGAGGAGGCTGTGAGCTTGCCACCCAGGGATAGACGGCGAATGTCGGGCATCCCTCCTCTCCGTTCCCCCTTCCTTGAATGAGGGCCTACTTTGTGCCATGCACTGTACTGAGCTCTGGAGAAACCAGGGAATGAGGCAGACACAACCTCTGTCCTCCTCGAACTCACAGTTCAGCGAAGAAGCTGTACAGTCCCACAAGCCATCACAGGAAATGCTACCACGATGGAGACTCGGGCGACACCCCCAGCCAGCTGTTATCAGTTTGCTCCATGTAAACCAGGGGTTTTAGGGTATGGTTGAAACCTGAATTGCCTTTGCATGTATGATGTTTCGAGAAGGCAGCGGCTGTTCTGTGTGAAACAGGCCCTAACTCCGATGTTCTGTACCCACTGTCCCAGCACCACACGGTGAGACCTGAGAATAGACGGGCAGCACAGAGCACAGGGTCCACCACCCTCCCAGACCCAGTTCTCAGGAGCTCTTCAGAGACGAGACCCTGGCTGAAACCTGCCTCTATCTGCCTTCTGCAGCTTCTTTCCCGATAGGAGAGAAAGGCTCCCTGAGTACTAGCTAAGCCTCAGACTCTTCTTCCTCTCTACCCTTCCCCCCACCCTCAGGACCACTCTTCCAGGGCCTGAAGGGGCGCCACGCTCAAAATCCCTCCCTCCAGCCTCCACTGGTGGAGAGACTGCTCCCTCCCGGAAGACAGAAGCTCAATGGCACGTGTGGCCCACTGCCCTCAAAGCCAGGAAAGCCAAGCAGTGAGGACCACGGGAAAGCTGGGTGGCTCCAAGGAGGAGAGCCCGTTCGGCTGCCTCACCCTCAGCCTGGCCCTCGCCCTCACTTGGGCTAATCTGATCACAGGGTCCACTCAGCCAGTGCTGAAGTGCACTGATGTGAGGAAAAGCCCCAGCCTTCCTCTCTCCTCCCTCCTCTCTCCCCTCCACCCACCAAGGTTAAGGACAACACTGACAACACCCTGCCTGCCCCCTCCTAGGGCTGGGGCAGCCATCTCCTCCCCACCCCTACGCCCATCCTCCCCTGTTCACCTTTCGCTGGCACCATGTCATCTGCCAACTCAGCATGACCTTGAGGCTCCTCGGGTCCCACAGCCTGCTGCCACACTCCATATGCCCAGTGTGACACGTGAGCCCATATATCCCTCGGAGTCCCAGGCTCCGTACCACATGCAGATGCCCAGGAGTCCAGGTGACTCCCAAACGGCTGGGCACTCCCCAGAAGCTGTCCCTGGCTCCTTGCCTGCTCCTTCTGCCTAGCATGCACTTCTCTCAAGATCCCCTCCCACACCTGTTGGGGTGTCTGCCTGGGTGTTGGGTCCTCCCACCTCTGATGACAGACACCCTGGTGCTGAGGAGTTAGGGGGGACCCCCAGCCTTCACAGCCACCTCAAAAGCATACCACTGTCCTCCTTCCCCCTATGCTTGCCACTTAGAGGGACATGTGCCTGAGGCAGGGAAAGACTGATGGGGAGTGTAGTGACTTGGGGAAAGCCACTCAGCCTGAGACTTGATTTCTTCATCTGTTGAATGAAGGGGCTGTTCTCATCTGTACGATGATCTCTGTAGCTGTCAGAGGCTGCCAGTCTGTGTGGTTGCGTCTGCATGAGCGATCCCGACGGCCGTGTCCCCACGGGCAGAGGGCCGGTGTGCCGGCGCTCCTGTGCGTCTCTCTGCCCCTCTCCCAGAATAGCCCCTCTGCTCTCTCCCCGTTTCCTGGCAGCCCCCACCCAGTCCGCAGGTGTGTGTGTGTGGCGGGAAGAGGCTCTGAACATCTTTGCAGCACCTCCCCACGCGCCTGCCAAAGCCTCAACTCTCCCCCCACCACAAGGTCCCTCTCTGCCCCTCCCCCACAAAGCCTACGGAAGAAGCCAGACCTGGCGACTGATCATTAACCTCCCTGCTGCGCCAGTGGCGCTGCGGACAGCTTCTTCACCTTGACACTGTGGAGCCTCCTTGGCCTGGGGCCCTTAGGCCAGACGACTGAGAGGCAGACTCCCGGGCGACTCCCGGGTCCCTGTGCTGAGGCCGCCAGGCTGTGTGATGACAAGGAGAGGGCACGGTGGGCAGGCTTGCGTGTTCCAGCAGGCTGCTGGGTCCCTCCGCGTAAAAGGTGTGCGTGTTAAGGAGCGGGGGACCCCCTTGCTAGCTTCCTCCGCCAGAGCCTGACCTAAGCCCCGTCCTCAACCTCCTGGCTGCATCTCGCAGGGGGCCGCCTCGGCTCCTCCCCGGGCCGGCTCCCCTCCCGGGCGGGCCAAGAAGCGTCCGTCCCGCCCCGCTCTGTTAGGCCCACGCGGCCCGGGGACTTTGGAGACAGAGAGGAAGCGCGGCGGGGCGGGGAGGTGGGGGTGTGTCGGAAGGCGGCTGCCTGCCGGTTTTATAATCCGCAGAGCGGGCGGGCTCAGCGCGGGAGACGGGACAGCACCTCGCACCGCGCCAGACTATGGGGGCCGCGTCCCGCCGTCCCGGGCCCGGGCCGCGGCCGCTGCTCCTGCCGCTGCTGCAGCAGCTGCTGCTGCTCCTGTCGCCACCCGCCGCCCTCGCGCTGGCCCCTGAGCTGCAGCCCGGAGACTTTTCCGCCGATGAGGCTGGGGCGCAGCTCTTCGTGCAGAGCTTCAACCCTAAAGCCGAGCAGGTGCTGTACCAGAGCACGGTCGCCAGCTGGGCGCACGACACCAACATCACCGAGGAGAATGCGCGGCGCCAGGTGGGCGCACGGGCCAGGGCGGGGGCGGGGCCCGGGCGCCCAATCACAGGCCTGCGGCCGGACGGTGGGGGTTGGGGAGTCACCGCCGGGCGCGTGCCCCGGGCAGGGGGCCGCGGAGACCCAGTGGGGCGCGCCAGCCCCCACACCCCCCACTCCCGCCGCGCCCCATCAGACTGGAGAGGGGCCGCCTAGCGCGGTGCTGGGCACACGGTCCGAGCCAATACAAGGACCGAACGGATGAGGCAGGCTCCGCTGAGACCGAGTTCGCTCAGGTGGCAGTGCCCAGGGATGACCCGGAGCTGGGTCAGCAGCAGTCTTCGCTCAGGGTGCCGGCTCTGCCCGGGACCTCGTCCTCTCCCGCCGCGGCCTACCCCCCTCTCACTGTTCTGTCGCTGCTCACCCCTGAGTCTTCTCCCTCTCCTCCCCCTGCCTCTCTTCTGGCCCCTATTTCTGCTCTACCGCTGCCCTGAGGCAGAGTCACCCAGTCCCCGACTCCAGGGCTCAGCGGGAGGAGGTAGGGCCCCCGGAAGCTCCAGCTTTCAGGAGCCCTTGGCCTTCCTCCCCTCTCCCAGCACCGACGCCTCCCCATATACATGCCTCTGCCCTCCCGGTGCCCACAGGAGGAAGCATCCCTGCTCAACCAAGAGTTTGCAGAGGTCTGGGGCCAGAAAGCCAAGGAACTGTACGACCCAATCTGGCAGAACTTCACTGACCCAATACTGCGAAGGGTTCTCAGTGGCGTGCGCATCCTGGGCCCTGCCAACCTGCCCCTGGAGAAGCGGCAGCAGGTGGGGCCAGTGGACTTGAGGGTAGAGGCAGAAGTGGCGGGGGTGCCTCCCAACGCCCAACCGAGGTGGGGAGGAGAACCTGGGAGGGAGGGACCCTGGGATCTGCAGTGGAAACCAGTAGAAGCACAGAACGGCTTCCTGAAGCATTGATTTTTCTTGGAGATGTGATGGGAAGTTGTTTTGTGTTACAGCAAGTATCATGGAGTAGAAAGCGAAATGCAAGTAAACAGTAAAAGACGAAACAGGAGTTTTCGGCATTTCTCCGTAGGCCAGTTTGGTTTATAGGCTTCCTTAGAGAGACTGAGAACTGAGAAGGCATCAAAGCCACGGGCAAGGGGGCGGGATTTGCCCTCCCTGCCAGGTGGGAGCCAACTCCTAACTCTCCAGACACTTTGTCTCCACCTCCACCGCTGCTTCTGTTGGAGAGGGCATAGGTGTTCTAGTGATCAGAAGTGCTCCTGGTGCTGCTGAGTGGCCTGTCCAAGCTCCTGGTGCCACTGAGTGGCCTGTCCAAGCTTCTAGTGCCACTGACTGGCCTGTCCAAGCCACTTCCCCTCTCTGGGCCTTCTTTTCCTTCTAGTGAAAAGAGAGGGTGGCCAGGTAGTCCTGGGTCTGTTCATCACTAACATGGTCTCAACTCCAACTTTCTAGTACAACTCTCTGCAAAGCAACATGAACAGGATCTTCTCCACTGCCAAGGTCTGCTACCCTCGCAGGAATGACACCTGCTGGTCCCTCGACCCAGGTACGACCCTGTCGCTACAGTGCCTCTCTGCTGGGGCTTCCTAGCCCTCCCCATCACCCTGAACCCAGGAGAATGACCGGTGGAGAGAGCGGGTAAACCCAATGACACTGACCTCCAACTGGGGTGGGACTGTCAGGTGCCCCCACACACCGGCTTTTCCTGACAAACCAGCTTTCAGAATCGCCAGCCCCCTGGGCCATCCCCACCCCTATGTGTACCTTGGCTTGTCCCATAGTTCCTCCTGACTGCATTGGGTTGTTCAGTCTTTTTCCCCTTTCAGGGATCCTCTCAGTCTCCAAAAGAGCTCTCCATAGGCTTTAGACCCCTCCTGACTTCCGCTTATACAGTCCACCTCTCCCCCTACACCCCACCCTCATTTACTAGGCAGCCTTGAGGTCAGCCACTCCATCCAATGGGCCATAGAGGGTCTGTTTGAGTTTTGGCCTCTGGATGTCCTCTTTGTGCCAACCACCTCAGATCATCACTTCCCTGGAGACAAGGGCCCTGCCTGGGTGATTGCTTCATCCAGCTCCCAGCCCCATCCCGTCCATCTTATAGGTTGCCCTTGGCTTTGGGGATATCATGTTGTGGAGGAAGCAGGTGGAACTAGAAAGGACCAATGTGGGAGCTCTGATGAAGGCTGATGCCGACCTCAGCACAGAAGCCTTCTAACTGACCCACTCGCTTGTGTCTCAGACCTCATGCACATCCTGGCCGCCTCTCGCAACTACGGCCTGCTGCTCTACGTCTGGGAGGGCTGGCACAATGCCGTGGGCGTCCCACTGAAACCCCTGTTTGAGGAATTCACTGCCCTCAGCAATGAGGCCCACAAGAAGGATGGTGAGCATGCCCCACCCCACCCCCACCCTGGCGTTGTGTGGGTGCTGCCGTGCCCAGCTGGCAAGGTGCTCTCCCCATCCACTGTCTCCACTGAGCCCCAGCCCCTGAGGCAAGCAGAGCAGCTGTTGGGATGACTGCAGATACTGGCCAAAGGTCGCACGGACAGCGGATGGCGGAAGCAGGCCGCAGCCCCACCTGCCTTCCACCAGAATGCTTTCTTGCCCTTACACCATCCCTCCTACCTGACCCTCCCGGCACACCTCCCCTCCCTAGCATTCATCTTTGCCTCTTGGCTCCAAAGGGTCTGGTTAGCTGGAGTTCAACCCCTAGTTAGAAAGTCGTAGACCGTCAACCTCTAAGCCATCCCTTCCACTAGCTGGCAGATATACAAGCCCTGAGCCAGGGGAGAGGCGAAGTGGTAGCTGGGGGGCAGAGGTGCCAGAGCCTGCAGCCTGAGCAGCACCCCAACACTACCTGCTGCTAGGCTTCTCAGACACGGGGGACTACTGGCGCTCCTGGTATGAGGCACCCACCTTCGTAGAGGATCTGGAGCGCCTCTACAATCAATTAGAGCCCCTCTACCTGAACCTCCATGCCTACGTCCGCCGCATGCTGCACCGTCGCTATGGGGACAGATACATCAACCTCCGGGGACCTATCCCTGCTCACCTGCTGGGTAAGGACCTGGCCTTGCCTCCACACACCCCAGGGATCACCCTCACCGTGTCTCCCATTTCAGAGCACCGCACTGTTCCCTCCCACATGCATGAGCCCCAGCAGCTTGCCCAACACCTTCATAAAGCAGGTGATCCTTCTCGTGATCATTTCTGCTTTCCAGATGGGGACCCTGAGGCTTAGGGCAGGTGAGTGACTTGGCAGAGCACAGAGAGCTAGCAAAAGGCAGAGCTAGGAATCACAATGAAGGCTTTGACCCCAGGTCCAGTGGAGGAGAAAGGATTATAGTATATGCCCCAGAAAGCCTTCCCTGTGGCCCTACCTCAGGCCCAGAAGGTGGGGATCCCAGCACTGTCAGAAAGGGCCCCCAACAGCCTCGCCGGGGCCTTGGGGTGCACAGAGCACTTGGGGACTGTGAGTGGGGCTGCTGTGGAGACACCGAGCCTCCTGGCCTCAGCCCAGGTGTCCGGCTGCTGTGGGCCCAGGTGCTGCCCAGTGCCAAGCTTGGGGAAGCAGGTACTGGCGGGGCAGGGAGCCACGTTCCCCAGCTCCCCGCTTTGTCTAGGGGACATGTGGGCCCAGAGCTGGGACAACATCTACGACATGGTGGTGCCTTTCCCTGACAAGCCCAATCTTGACGTCACCACTACTATGGTGCAGAAGGTAAGCTCCTGAGGTAGACCAGGGAGGGGACAGCAAGAGGGAAACAGGGGAAGAGGGGTGGGAGGGAGTCATGAGAGGGAGATGGGTTGGGTAGGGGCCTCAGTCCCTCCCTTTCTACAGAAAAGCAGCCTGACGTGTGCGTGGAAGTGGTGAGCTGGGGTGCACGTCCTCGATGAGGTGCCAGCCCCTCTCTCCAGCCCCCACTGGCGGGTGCGAGGAGTCCTCTTTGCTTATCCACTATGGTTATGAGGGGCCCTGCCTCTGGATGAAGAGGCCACAGAGCAGAGATGCCCTTCATGGGCAGGGAGCTGACCTGTGTGGGGGACCCCAGACCTGCCCCAGGGCAGCCACGGCGAGCGGCCGGCGGCCGCCCCTGACTGGCACTCGCACCCACCGCCAGGGCTGGAACGCTACACACATGTTCCGGGTGGCCGAGGAGTTCTTCACCTCCCTGGGGCTCCTGCCCATGCCTCCCGAGTTCTGGGCAGAGTCCATGCTGGAGAAACCGACTGATGGGCGTGAGGTGGTGTGCCACGCCTCCGCCTGGGACTTCTACAACCGGAAGGACTTCAGGTCTGGACCCGGGGCCACAAGGGGCCGAGGGCTCTGGGAACGGCGGGCAGCCCAGGCACAGAAAATCCGATTCCCGTGTCCACCTTCCCCATAGCCCCCCCAAACTGGCTGGGGGGCCAGTCTGTCCCAGGCTGCCGTTGGTCCACTGTCCTTCAGCAGCTTTGACAGGCAGTCTACTCTGCACCTCGGAAGGAAGTGGGCTGGGGCAGGGCAAAGGCTTGGTGTGTTTCCAGCAACTCCTCGAGTCCCAGGGCTGTCCTCTCCCCACGCGCTGGTCCCTGCCCTGCCCTGTCCTGTCCTTTACCCTCAGCCTGGCCCTCTCCTTGGCCCAGGATCAAGCAGTGCACACGGGTGGCGATGGACCAGCTGTCCACAGTGCACCACGAGATGGGCCACGTGCAGTACTACCTACAGTACAAGGACCAGCCCGTCTCCCTGCGCCAAGGTGCCAACCCCGGCTTCCACGAGGCTATCGGGGATGTGCTGGCGCTCTCCGTCTCCACTCCTGCACACCTGCACAAAATCGGCCTGCTGGACCACGTTGTCAATGACACGGGTATGGGGGTGCCCACGCCATCCTGCAGCAGGGCCCCGCTTGCTTGCCCCTGCTCCCATTTGCCCTTCTCATTTCTGCCTCACTGCCCTAGGTCAGGCAGGTTTGGGGGTTCACTTGGTGCCCCACAGCCCACCCTGAGTCCCAACTCAACACTGCTCAAGTACCCTCTGCCAAGCAGGTCCCCACAGTCTCGGAGGCTGGCCTTCCCTTCTCTGCATCTGCCCAACCCCCCTCCCGCTGGCTTCTCCCCAGGCCCACCTGGTCCTCGCTGGACTCCCTTTTCTCCTCTGACCCCTCTCCTCTCACCTCCCAACAGAAAGTGACATCAATTACTTGTTAAAGATGGCGCTGGAAAAAATTGCCTTCCTGCCCTTTGGCTACTTGGTGGACCAGTGGCGTTGGGGGGTCTTTAATGGACGCACTCCGCCCTCCCGCTACAACTTTGACTGGTGGTATCTTCGGTGAGCAAACAGGGGTCGGGAAGAGCCTCACCCCAAATGGCCCCCCTCCCACACCATCCCCAGTGAGCAGGAGCCTTCTGTCTCCACCAGTCCCAGTCTCCCTTTCTCTAATGATGTCTCCATCCTTCTCCCCCGCTGCTTTCTTCTTTCCTGCCGGAAACTCCCTCCTCCAGGAATTCTTCCCCAGCCCACCAGGATATGGAAGGGATGGCCAAGTGGGAATGCCTGCTTACCAGCCTTTTCTGCAATAGCTAAACCAGCCCATATGCAATACTTAGGTCCTAAGACAATTTAACCATCCTCTTTTAGAACCAAGTATCAGGGCATCTGTGCTCCAGTTATCCGAAATGAAACCCACTTTGATGCCGGAGCTAAGTTTCATATCCCACATATGACACCATACATCAGGTACTATTGTCCCCACCTGGGTCTCTCATACCTTTAGTCCCCTTCCCTCTGCTCCTATGATCCTGCCTCCCCCATTCCCAGGGCTTGTTCCCATGTTCTTCCCTGGAATTTGGCTGAGCCTCCCTCCTGAGCCAGGCTTGGTTCTCCCCAGGCAGCCCCTGCTGCAGCCTCGGCCCTGTGGGAAGCTAGGTGGTGCCTGGGCAAGGGACCCCTGCCAGCCCCTAACGTCCGCCCTGTGCCTGCAGGTACTTTGTGAGTTTTATCCTGCAGTTCCAGTTCCATCAAGCCCTGTGCGAGGAGGCAGGCCACCAGGGCCCACTGCACCAGTGTGACATCTACCAGTCCACCAAAGCAGGAGACAAGCTCCGGTGTGTGGGAGAAGCTGGAGGGCAAGTGGGAGGGTAGGGGAGAGGTTGGGAGGGCATGTCTGGAAAGCCACTGGCTGCTCCAGTGATGGCACCACAGGGCCAACCTGATGGGGGGCCTCCTCCCTACCCCCCCTTTCTTTCTCTCATCCAATATCTACTGAGTGGGCCCAGGTCTGAGGCCCCAGGGGCAGCTGGCTTGGGGCAAGATGAATGTCCCTCACCCCCTTCATAGAAATCCTAGGTCCCAGAGTCTTAATGCCACTGTTCTAACAGGGGGGCAAAAGTGGCTGGAGAGGTATCAGGTGGGCCAGTAGTGGACACGGGCCTGAGTGCCCCGTGTCCATGGTGCCCACTCTGCCTGGCAGGGAGGTGCTGAGGGCAGGCTCCTCGCGGCCCTGGCAGGAGGTGCTGAAGGACATGATCGGCTCAGAGGCCCTGGATGCTCAGCCGCTGCTCAACTACTTCCAGCCGATCGGCCAGTGGCTGCAGGAGCAGAACCAGCGGAACAACGAGGTCCTGGGCTGGCCAGAATATCAGTGGCAGCCACCAATGCCCAACAATTACCCAGATGCCATTGGTAAAGCTCTGAGTGACGGTGGGAAGGGTTCTAAGGCACATTGTCAGTTCTGGGCTCTGGACCTCGGGCCTCCCGGCCAGGTCCTGGTCAGCTCCTCCTGGCAGGCCGGTGCCCATCTCTGGAGGGCCAGGCAGCCCCTCAGCCCCTTAGTAGGGTCCTGGAGTGGCAGATGGGGCTGTCTTTTCCCCAGCACGTTAGAGAGGGTGTGTCCCCTGGGCAGGCTGACCAGTCACACTGCTCTATGAGGTCACACGCCAGGCTCCACTCTTATTGGCCAGGGGGCGGTGGCTGCAGGGCTCTTCTCTCCTGCGGCCATGGGCCAAAGTTGGGTTGCTTCAGGACTGCCCAGCCTCCTCTTCCTCTTCCTGCTCTGCTGTGGGCACCCCCTGCTGGTCCCCAGCCAGAAGGTCACCCACCAGGTGACAATCAGCCACAGAACAACCAGCCAGGCAACAACCAGAAACCAGACAACTCACCAGGCAACAACCAGCAGCCAGATAACCCAGAGCCCAAGTGGGACCAGGGAGGGATGGGGCAGGGCCTCAAGGGGCCAGAGATTGGGGGGGAAGGTGGGGGGAGGCAGGGAGACAGCGGCTCAGGCCAATCACAGGAGAGGGCAAGGAGAGGTCTGTCTGTTTCCCTCCACTCTGTCCCACAGTCCTGGTGACCGATGAGGTGACAGCCAGCAATTTTTTGGAGGAATATGACGAGAAAACCCAGGTGGTGTGGAATGAATATGCGGAGGCCAACTGGGACTACAACACCAACATCAGCACGGAGACCAGCAAGATCCTGGTAGGGTCCCCCCGCATGCCCCCCCCGGCACACACAGCGCCCTGTGAGCCCTCCGCCCCGGGCCCAGCCCTCCAAAACTGCAGGCAGTGCAGGCTGTCCTCCACGCCCGCGTCGCCCCGGCACAGGGAGGCCCTCGGAATTTGTGAAAACTCCGGATGGAATATTTAAAACAATGCTCAGCTTCAGTTTTGGGCATATACTCAACCCCTAGACAAGTAGTCTCTCGTTAACAATCGATCCGTTGTTAGTGAAGGAATAAATTGTATACAAATAAGTGAGGCTGAAGTTCATTTCGAAGACTGAAAGCCCCCGTTTGCCACCGTAGCCAGGGCTGCCCTTCCCTCCCGCCCCATCCGCCGCCTCTGTGGGGGGCAGAGATTGTAAAGGTGAGCTGTGGGAGTGGAATGGGTGTTTCCTGGAGACCCTGTGTGCTGGTCGCTGTTCCCTGGCACTTTGTCCATTATTCCTCAACAGCCTCGCAAAACCAATGATCATGTTCCCATTTCACAGAAGGGGCCTGAGGTTCAGAGCAGAGGCCGGCCGCAGTGCTAACACCAAGCTGCCTCCATCCTGATGGCCTTTAAGATACGGGGGAGAGGCTAGGGTCCCCCCATCCCCCCACCCCTGCCACAGCAGGATTTGTCTGAGGGCATCTGTTGAGCAGCACGGACTGCATCCAGGACATCACAGACAGTGCAGGTCAAAGACGGTCTTTTATAGGCAAAAGAAACAGCGAGATAAAACTGCCCCCCCCTGCACCACCCCCCCTTCCCTTTGGGCTCCCCCAGGGCCCTTCCTCCTGAGGGGCCTCTCCAAAGCTCCCAGCCTCACGACCTGGTTCCCCCTCACCCACCCACTCTGCCTTCAGCTACAGAAGAATGCACAGATGGCAAACCACACCGTAGCGTTCGGCACCCGGGCCAGGCGGTTCGACGTGACCTACTTCCAAAACACCACCTTGAAGCGGATGATACACAAGATTCAGGACCTTGAGCGGGCGGCGCTGCCTGAAAAGGAGTTGGAGGAGGTGTGTGGCTTTGGGGGAAGCAGGGAGTGGAGGGTCCAAGGTCAGGATCAGGTCCCACTCGGGGCAACAAGCCCAGCATGGGCTCTGGCCTTCACGCTGCCATCTCTTCCCTGCTTTGTCAAGCTGTGACATCTGCCATGTCAATGTGCACCTGCAGAATTACTGAGAAGGCAGCGCCTTTGGGAACACTAGCCCCAAGGTCCACAGCATGGCCCCTGCCCCGCGCACACACGCACCGTGATGAGGCTGGGGTGGAGCAGGCAGCAGAGGGGTGCAGCTCACTGCCTCTCTTCTTCCTCCTGCAGTATAACCAGATCCTGCTGGACATGGAGACCACTTACAGCGTGGCCTCTGTGTGCCACGCCAACGGCACTTGTCTACATCTAGAGCCTGGTGAGCTCGAGTGGGGAAGGAGAGGGAGGGGCTGGGGTAGACTGGGGTGGCAGCGGCGCAGTGTTAGGGGTGCTGGCCAGTGAAAAGGGGGTTAGGCACTCCTAACTTGTGGGGTCAGCATGCCTGGAGAAACTTGCTGCCCCGTTTTCCACCAGGCAGGCTTCTCTGCCCCACTTAGAACCAGCACCCACTTCCTCTCTGGCCTAACCCGCTGCCCACCCTTGGGTGCGCCCATCCACTCCCTCAAGGACCCCTCCAGGCTCTCCTGGTCTCTCTGTTTGTTCCTGTACTCAACCCTTGAGGGCAACGGGATCTCCAATTCGTCTTTTTAGGACTTGGACTCCAAATCAGGACAGGAACTCTAGCCACCTCTCTTCCATGCTCCTTTCTCAATCCTCTCCATGACTTCCCCACCTTCTCTGGCCCCTCCCTTGCCCTCCAGAAACTGAAGGCACAGCCCTAGAAACCCCTGCCGTAGTCCAGACTGTGCCCCACTTCACTCCCTCAACTGCCACTTCTTGCAGGAAAGAACGAACTGACCGTGGCTGGGCCCCTGTCTCTCGCCACACCGGCGGGCCCTTCTTGCCTTCCCCCCTTTGAAAGAGCTCACCCTGGACACCCGAGTACCTACCTGCACACAGCCAGACACCCCTCCCTCCAGGCCTGCCCTTCCCAAGCTTGGGGAGCCAAATGCATAAATGTTAGTGCTGAGGAATCTCCACCCAGAAATAGTCTCTTCCTGGCCCTCTGCCCAACTCCCACACTAGAACAATGACAAAGAGAGGGGGAAATGGAAAATAAACAAGAGAGAAAAACAGTGTTCGTGGGACAGGGTTTGGCCTGAGGGTTGTGTATGTAGGTATGCACGCAAAGTGTCGGGGGCCTATGCACACGCGCGTATACGCACCCGTGTAGTGTGTGTGTGTGCATGTGAGTCTGCGTGTGTTTACAGAGGAGAGCATTAAGGGGAACATAGCCCTCATCCTCCTCCCCCCCGTCAATTAGCCTTTTAATCTGGGGCTGGGCCGTCGGGTCACCGCGCTGCCCTTAGTAAAAATAAGAAACACCCACGAATGCAGAACATGCACATCAGCAGTGGGAAGATGTGGAATTCTCAAAGTACAGTTTTTTCCAAATTGATCTGAGCGTACTTTCTCTGTGAGAAGTATTATCATGTAGCCAGGCAGATAATGCAGCGTGGATGAGCTTGAGTGGTGGCTGAAGCCAACCAGCTTGGGCCAGGGCAGGAGGGACGACCCCGGAGCTCTCGCCATCCTCAGCCCAGCTCTGTGGCATGCGTGTCAGCTCCGCACGGCCCATGCCGTGGAGGCCTCATATGCGGCGGCTCCGACAGGCCACAAGCCCAGGCTCTCTGGCTCCCTGATGACGTGGTTCTTTCACTCCATCCAGTTTGATTACAGTCCGAGGAAAACACCCTGCACCCTGTGGGGACATGGAAATGAGCAGGGGACACTCCCTGCTCAGGGACCTCATGTTCCCCTTTGATTTGGACTCCCCGGTGAAGGCCGGTGTTGTCCTCACTTTGTGATTAGGGAAAGAGGGCCCCTGTGACTTGTGAATTTTGGGGTCCATGAGGAACTAGAACAAAAACTCAGGTCTTGTGACCTTCAGGCCATTTGTCCCAGGCAGGGGCCCCACTCAGCCATGGGAACCAGCCGTGTCACCTTACTGCTCATGTGAAAAGAAGCACATTGAAAGCCTGCAGTGGCCTGATATGGTGTCCCTGCAGCGCCACCCTGCAGGCCACGTAGAAAGGACACCCCCTTTCCCCCTTTTCACTGGATGTGCTGCCTGTGCAGGTTTACTGTGGCTCTGAACTTCTGTGACTGAGTTCTCCTTAGAGAGAGGCGGCAGGTAGGCTGAGGGCTGGGGGCTCAAGCCAGTCAACAACCCCTCCCCCAGACATTACGACTCTGATGGCCACAAACCGGAAATACGAAGATCTATTATGGGCATGGAAGACCTGGCGAGACAAGGTGGGAAGATCCATCCTCCCTTCTTTCCCGAAATATGTGGAACTCTCCAACAAGGCTGCCCAGCTCAATGGTGAGTCCTTCAGGCCAGTATCACTGGCTTTCTGGCCCCAGGCCCCCTGGGGCCCTCAGAGAGGTTCTCAGAAACCCTCAGCTTAGCAAGAGGGAGGTCCCTCGGGGAGGTGGTGGTGGTGGGCTGCTCAGGGGATGGACGAGTGTTTGGAGAGCCAAGGTGTGTCCCCTCCGCAGGCTACGTAGACGCAGGGGACTCGTGGAGATCTATGTACGAGATGCCAACCCTGGAGCAAGACCTGGAGCAGCTCTTCCAGGAGCTTCAGCCGCTCTACCTGAACCTGCACGCCTACGTGCGCCGGGCCCTGCACCGCCACTACGGCCCCCAGCACGTCCACCTGGAGGGCCCCATTCCGGCTCATCTGCTAGGTGAGGGTAGGCGCTGGGCCTTCAGGTGGAGGCAAAGACAGATGCCAGCGTCAGGGAGGGTGGGGCCAGCGCTGGCCAGAGAGCAGAGGGCAGGCATGGAATGGTCTGCTGATGGCACTTCAGGCGGGAGAGGAGAAAGGCTTGAGCCTGTGGAGGGCTTGTCGCCACAGCTGGAGTGGGTGGGGCTGAGGTCAGGGAGGAGAGCCAGCATTTGGTGCTGCACTTGCCACAGATTCACGTGGTACAACTCACCATGGGTGGGACAGTGGAGAGAGTTCGTAATCTTGCCACAGGGAGCCTGTGTTACCCATCACAGCTCCAGGCAGTATGATCCGGAGGGTGAGGGAAGGGGCTGTGTGTGGGAGCTGAGGCCTATCCAAGTGGGGGCCACGTGAGTGAAGCCTTGAAAGATGAGAGGTTCTGGCAGGTGGGAAGTCGGGGCAGGGGGTGGAGGGCAGACTTAGGGTGCAGCCTAAGGGAGCTAGGAGGCCAGAGAACCTTAAGAGTGTAGATCCACCTCAGCTTTGGGGCCCTCTCTTTCCAGGGCCTGTCAATTCAAATGCCCTGAGCACACGGAACAGGCAGTGAAAGACGATAAGGGATGGTGGGGACCAGAGAGGGGTAGAGACTTCTAGGTTCCTGTCCCTGCTGGGAACACGTCACTGTGAGCAGAAAGGGCCACAGACTATTTACAAGTCACGGGTGAGACCCCAGAAGCTCGTCTGGCTTTGGGTCTAGTCCCCACTCAACCTGGAGGGTATTTGCAGCCTAGGAGGCCTGTCCTTGACCCCTCTCTGGTGAGACCAAAGAACATTAGGGTGGACAGATATCAGCTTGATGACTGAGCAGCACAGACCTTGGGAGGGCAGCCATGTGTCCAGGTGGCCTGGGGGGCTGGGGTAGAGCTGGACTCAGAACTCAGGCCCCGGGATCGGAGTGGCCAGGCCCTGGGTCCCTCACACCCTCTCTTTCTCTCTCTCACTCACTCTTACCACGTTGTACTTCAGACTCCACCTGATGTCACTTCCAGCTTAAGCTCTTTTGGCTATGAAAGATTCTCTATTCCAAATCTATTTCTGGACTGTTCCACTCACTCTGAATATCTTCCTATTCTCCATTCCTGGAGAACTGGGTCCTGGTCATGTGCCACGTGCAAAGGCATCAACCTCTCCTGAAGGTGGCTGAGACCGCACAAACTAGCCCCAGGCAATGTGGAGGGGACACAGGAGTGGCTGGGCAGGAGTGCACCTGACTCCCTGCCTTTAAGCCCCAGACCCCTTGCTTGGGAGCCATGGGCCCTGGGCGGGTTACTTGATTCTCGGTAAGTAGTAGTCACACACGTATTGATGTCCCAGAGGCCTGAAGCTTCTGCATTTGTACACAGCCACTAGTCACACTGGTCTCCACTGCTCAGGGACCATCTTGACTCCCTGATGGGCAGCAAGGGTCTCACCCGTGAGCCAGAAAACTAATGACCTTGTGGGCTGGATGTCTAGGCTGAAGATAACGTATATCAAGTGCCCAGCACAATTCGCAAACAGTGGACACTCAGGAAAGATGTTATGATCAGCAGAACTGGGACCCAATCCCCCTCCCTGCATGGTGGTGCTGAGCCTAAGAAGTAACACTGTTCTCTCCCGTCTCCACCATTTCTTCCCCTCCCCGCCTCCAGGGAACATGTGGGCACAAAGCTGGGCCAATATCTATGACTTGGTGGTTCCCTTCCCTTCAGCCCCCAAGATGGATGCCACAGAGGCCATGATAAAGCAGGTCTGCACCTGTCCTCTCAGCCACTGCTGCTCCACCAGGGGGCCCCAGGGCACAGGGGCGGGGAGGCTCCACCCCGAAAGGAGGGGGCCTCTGAGCCAGGTCCTTCCAGCTTGGCCCTCTTCCAGTACCCTCCCCGCCTGCGACACACAGTCTGTCCCCACAGTCCCCAGTTTGGGCAAAGCTCCCTCTGTTTGAAGGGCTGGACTCCCAGAAGGATGTTTGAGGAAGCGGACAATTTCTTCACCTCCTTGGGGCTTCTGCCTGTGCCCCCTGAGTTCTGGAATAAGTCGATGCTGGAGAAGCCGGCCGATGGGCGGGAGGTGGTATGCCATGCCTCTGCCTGGGACTTCTACAACGGCAAGGACTTCAGGTGTGTCCGGGTTGCAACCAGGGGGCTTCATCCTGAGCCCACGGGCAAGGGGATGAGCCAAATACTGGCTCCACTGCTGGCCCCTCAGCCAGAGCGAGCAAAAGCCGGTGCAGGGCCAGGGTTGGGATGGAAAGTCCAGAGTATGGGGCCTGGCCTCAGCTTGGCCACTGGCTTTTGGCAGGAGAAACTCATCTACCAGGTGAGGGTCTTTTCAAATGCCAGCCAGCTCTGCCAGCCTGGTCAGTTGTCAGAGCCCAAGACCCCAGTCCTGGGTGTGCACATCGTGTGAGCTGCCCAGCCTTCTCTCACTCCGGACGGCCCCTGTGCGCAGCTAGCCCACTCCTCGGGGGCATGTGCCTTGACACAGGGAGACACACGAGGATGTGGGTGACTTCGCACAGATCCACCCTCACTGAACAGAAGGTGTCTTCACCAAAGAATAACACTTCAGTTATCTATTGCTACATAACAAACCACCCAATGCTTAGTGGTCTGAACCATGACTTTATGGGTCAGCCAACACAGTGGAAATGGCTTGGCCCTGCTCTGCAGTGATGGAAGAGCTCTGATGGCTGAAGATGGCTGGGATGGTTCAGTGGAGTCATCTGTCTGTGGCCTTGGTTCTGGCTGTTGCTTTGGCTCCTCAGTTTTCCTCCACGTGGCACGTGCTGGGGCTGGAATGTTTAGGTTGACCCCCACATTGTGTCCCTGGGCTGAGACAGCTGGACAGCTGGGGGCTGGGGGGTCCATGCTCGCCATGCTAGCTTGGGCTTCCTCACACTATGGTGGTCAGATGGTGAGATTTCTTACCTGGTAGCTGGCACCCCCAAAGCAAAAGCAGAAACAGACAGTCTCTTAAAGGTTAAGTCCAAAACAAGCAGAGTCACTTCTGCCAGATTTTGTTGGCTGAAGCCTATCCAACCTAGATTCAAGAGAAGGGAAAGAGGACCTCGGCTTTTTGGAGGGACAGTGGCAAAAAGGACCCATGGCAGCTTATGAGAAAAGCGGATCTGGAGAGCCTGGGACAAGCCAAGGAGGGTTCCCAGGCCCACTGGCCCTGGGCCTTTCCTTCAAGGGCTACAGCTGTAGAGCGGGGCACAGAGAGAATCAAGGGGGTAAGAGCTCTTTTTGGGGGGTCCTCCCTTGTATGGGGGAATCATAGAAAAAGGTGGACAGACCCGAGCCTCAGGATGCTGGGCAGCTTTTGCCCTTCCCAACAGAATGTCAGAAAAATGGGGTCGATGGCCCCGAAAGGCTCTGCTTAGATCCCGGGAGAACTTCGTTGGCTCACAAAAGACAATGAGGAAAGATGGAGAGAAAGGTGGAAGCTCTGGCCAGAATGGCTCTGTGGATGTCGCTTCAGGCCTGGCTGTAAAAACCCCGGGGCCGAATATGCTGGCTGTGGTTGGACACACAGGCCGCAGAACAGCTCAGACACTGGTGCCTCCGCAGGAAGCCTAAGTCTTGGGAGAACCAAAACGTGCATAAGAAACTGCAGGAACCACGTTCTAGAAAGTCCTGCACTGGCTATAAAGGAGTGTCCTGGGGTCTCCAGAGCAAGCGCTTTGCACAGCCAGAAAGCAATGTGGCCACGTGGGCTGGAGCTGGTCAGAAAAGTTGGGGGCATAGGAATGCCCTCAACGACCACACTCTAGGGGCTTCCAAGCCCCAGATCCCCCCCAGAGCCTCTTTCTGAGGCTCACTCCATATCTCCTCCTGGTTTTCTTTCCCATAATGCTGGGTTCTCTGCTTTCAGCAGTGATGGGGGTCTGCTCTGTATGCAGTACAGCAGCAGGTCCTCAGGGCTCCTCACTGTCCCCTTCCACACCCCTTCTCTACCCCTGTGTTCCCAGGATCAAGCAGTGCACCACTGTGAACATGGAGGACCTGGTGGTGGCCCACCACGAAATGGGCCACATACAGTATTTCATGCAGTACAAGGATTTGCCTGTGACCTTCCGGGAGGGTGCCAACCCTGGCTTTCACGAAGCCATTGGGGACGTGCTGGCCCTCTCGGTGTCTACCCCTAAGCACCTACACACCATCAACCTGTTGAGTAGCGATGGTGGCAGCTACGGTGAGAGAAGAACAGGAGGTCCTGGTGGGCAGAGGGACCAGGAAGGGGCGGCAAGCTTGGGATGTGGGGGAGGGGACTGAATGGCCCACAAGCAGAGGTTGGGACAGAGCTGTGGGGAATAACGGGGCCACCAGCAGAGTGAGCCGGGAGGATGGAACCCACAGGCCACCCTGAGAGGCAGGTCACAGGAGCCAAAGAGGTACAGCTCACTTCCACCCCCACCCACCGCACACGCACCGCCGGTGAGCTGCCTGGACAAGGCAGGAGGCAGGTGCAGGTCTGACCGCAGGCTTCCTCCCCATGGCAGAGCAAGATATCAACTTCCTGATGAAGATAGCCCTGGACAAGATCGCCTTTATCCCCTTCAGCTACCTTGTGGACCAGTGGCGCTGGAGGGTGTTTGATGGAAGTATCACCAAGGAGAACTACAACCAGGAGTGGTGGAGCCTCAGGTTCTAGAACATTCCTGTGTGGGTGTGGGTCGGGAAGAGGGCTCCGTGGGTGTCTGTGTGTATGCACATGGTAAGTGTGTCTGTGTCTGTAGCATCTGAGTGTGTGTGCCTATGCACGTGGGTCTTTGTGTGTGAGTGATGAAGTGTGTAGGGGTGATTGTACACAGAGACACAGCACCCCAGAGTCTGGGGCGCCTGGTGTAGCCCCAGGTGCAACGACCACCCTTCGAGTCAAAAATGCCAACCCCATCTGGCTCCATTCTCCTCAGACCCTTCTCCAACCTGTGTTCCACCTTGACAGGCTGAAGTACCAGGGCCTCTGCCCACCAGTGGCCAGGTTTCAAGGTGACTTTGACCCAGGGGCCAAGTTCCACATTCCTTCAAATGTCCCTTATATCAGGTAATAAGGGAAAGGGAGGAGGCTGCTCAGTGTTCAAACTACTGTCACTACCACGTCTGGCTGGGGTGGCCGTGGGTGAGGGGGTAGCTGGCTGCACTGCACACTCACCAGCACCCAGGGCTGACCATTGTCTTGTTTTTTTGATACAATGAGAGCGTCTACGCTGCGAACAGTTGAAAACAGAAACTCTACCCCAAGTAGCTACTGGTTACAAGACCTTGGTTGGGTTGTTAACATATTAACCATGGCCCTTGGCTAGATCACGGCTGAGTGAGCCTTGTTACCTTCTTTCTTTTTTTTTTTTCTTTTCTTAACAAGATTGTGATTCCTTTACTATATGTTTTGAACATATTGCCCATGATATAATTTGAGTTGTACCTGGACGACCTGGTGTACACTAACACTAGGGTTAGGGACCCAGTTAGATTAGGAGGCTGTGTTGATAGGGGCATGGGGTCTTGGGCTGGGGGTCAGACAGAACTGGGTTCAAATCTTGTCTCCACACCTTTTATTCCTTAAGCATGTTCCTCAATGTCTGTGTCATTCCCTCACCTGTGAAAACCCACTTCACAGGACTATTGCAACAGTTAACTTCTAAGCACACGGTCTAATACATAGCAAGCTTGGGAAATGGTGGCCACAACCCACTGTTACTGAATCACTGTTTGAAATGGTGTGTACACACACACACTAGCGCCGTGAGTCAGTCACGCAGCTGCAGTGTGAAGGTGTCCAGAGCATCCCGCGTCCTCCCACGTGCTGCAGGTTAAGTGGGTACTTGCAGGGTCTGCAGTCCTCCTGGAAGGCAGGGGTCTGGGGAGGCCTCAGGTGGGGTTCCTGATGACCTTGGCCTGCATGTAGCCCAGGCCACCCATGAGGCAAGACGCAGAGGGCAGTGGGGGCGATGGCTCCGTCCAGCCCTCGCCTCCTGTGGTCCCTGAAAGCCCAGTGATGGAGGGCCCACTGTGCCCCCCTTTTACCCAGCACCCAGCATAATGTCAGCACATAGTCAAGGTCTAATAAATAAGTGTGGGGTAGGTGAATTGTGTCCTCCGGGGTGCAGGGAGGGAAAGAAAGTCTGCTCCGGTGCTCCAGAGAGCAGCAGTGGGCAGGGGACCAAGGAAATTCAAGGACACCTAGGAACAGGCTTGACCTTAACAGTGTGCCAGGATGACCCATAGGAAGAGCTTTTTACCCTCCTTCTCAACTGGTTTCCAGGCTTCCAAGCTGGCATTCACTTTCACACAGAAGCTAGGCCCACGTGATGGTTAGCTTTTGAGCTTAGCGTAGGTAATTCTCTAGGCAGGAGCGGGCAAAAGAGGCTCATTCCCAATTCTGACCAGCAGCCTTGGCAAAGCACTTTTAGGAAACACCAGAAAAGTCAGTGGCACATGGCTTGTGCCCAGCATTCAAAGTGGGAGGCCTGTGCTGTTTGTCTGGGACATTCAAAACCTCGGCAGACTTAGAGGTGGTTCTGGCCGACCAGCAGATTTCTACCAGGGAATCCCTGCTGCTTTGGGATTAAGGAGATCACTGTGCTGGCTCCCCTGCCGAGATAGCCCTGCCAGATAGACGTGGCCCTTTGCACAACAACTGGTCTCTACTTGCATATACCCAGGGACGGAGACCTCACTGTCTCCAAAGCAGCCTGCCAAACCTCCGAAGGGCACTGCCCTGACCCTCCTCCCCATGAGGGACCCCAGAGCTGCTCAGCACAGGCCCTCCTGAGATGTGGGGGGAGCCTGGAGGGTGGAGGTGTGGAAAGGGGCCTGGATGACTCTGAGGGCCAGGGTGGGTTCATCCGGACCTCCTGGCTACGGTGGGAGGCGGGGGCTGGGGCACAGGCTCCTGGCCAGCCCCCAAAGCCACGCCCCCTCCCCTGCAGGTACTTCGTGGGCTTCATCATCCAGTTCCAGTTCCACGAGGCACTGTGTCAGGCGGCTGGCCACAAGGGCCCCCTGCACCAGTGTGACATCTACCAGTCCAAGGAGGCAGGGAAGCGCCTGGCGTGAGTCTTCCCGACCTGCCTTTGGCTGTTTGCCACCCTCTGACCCCTCCACCTTGGAGAGCCCCGTAGGGCTCTGCTGGGAACACCTGCCTTTCTGGCACGAGGCCTGGGAACTCCCAGGTGGAGCCTGTTTGTCATGATGAGCCTCTGCAGGAGGAAACTAGGGCCCCCTGGGCGCAGGCCACCCCTCACCTGCCCTCACTGTGCCGGGCCCTCCCGCAGCAATGATGAGACGGGGAGACGGGGTTTGGATGGTGGCTGTTAGGCTGAGGCAGCAAGGGCAGGAAGGGCAGGGAGCCTCCCCATCTGTCCTTCTGACTCGGTTTCCCTTCTTGGTGCTCCCCAGAGATGCCATGAAGCTGGGCTACAGTAAGCCGTGGCCGGAGGCCATGAGGCTGATCACAGGCCAGCCCAACATGTCTGCAGCAGCCATGATGAACTACTTCAAGCCACTGCTGGACTGGCTCCTCACCGAGAATGGGCGGCACGGGGAGACGCTGGGCTGGCCTCAGTACGACTGGACGCCGGACTCCGGTACCACTCCGCCCCCGCCTCTGCCCCCAGCAAGCCCGCAGAGCTCGCTCAGGCCAGGCCCCTCCCCGGCCCAGGCGGGTCCGAGTCTGGCCTCGGAGCTAGGGTAGGGAAGCCGGCCAAGATGCCCCCAGCCCTGCCCACTGCCCTGCTCTCCTTGCTTCTCCTGCCCAGCTCACTCAGAAGGCTCCTTCCTGGGCAACGGCCGAGTCAACTTCCTAGGCCTGGACCTAGATGAGCAGCAGGCCCGAGTGGGCCAGTGGGTGCTGCTCTTCCTGGGCGTCGCCCTGCTGGTGGCCACCTTGGGCCTCACCCAGCGGCTCTTCAGCATCCGCCACCACAGGCTCCACCGGCCCCACCACGGGCCCCAGTTTGGCTCCGAGGTGGAACTGAGACACTCCTGAGATGACTGGGCCATGCTGGCCAGTTAGGGAGTGCCCGCCACTGAGACACCGGCATAGGTGCATGGGGTGGCACCAAAACCCTCCACTCCTGTCCCTGCTCGCCCCAGCCGGCCCTCCTCCTCCTCTTGCCCTGACCCTCTCCCCTTCCGCCTCCTGTCCGGTGCTGAGAATCCATCCTCCAGGCCCAGAACCTCTGTGACCCCTGCCCCCTCGTCCCTGGGCACCAGGCCACCTAACAAGCAGCCCCCTCCCAGTCTCTCTGTGAATACAATTAAAGGTCCTGCCCTCCCATCTGAGTCTGTGTCCCTCGCCGGGAAGCCAGGAACAGGGTCGGGGGCGCTCTCCCACCTCCTGGCAGTCAAGCGGGTCACTTCAATGGGCAACTTCATCCTCCTCCAAGAAGAGCCTGGGAAAATGCCCCAGAGCTCTGGCCTGGGCACCACCCAGCAGTGCCCACGCCTGCCTTCCCTCCAGCCCAGGCAACCGGCCAATGTCTTGCCTTGGCAGTCAGCCCCTGCCTGTCCCAGGCACCAACCCAGGAGGACTCTGGGAAGCAGACACTCTGGACTTCCTGCCTCACATTTCCTTGTGCTGTGGGAGTCCTGCCCCAGCTGTTCCCATAAATGGCCAGTTCCCTCAGCAGGAAGGCTCCCCTGGGGGAAAGTGCCTTGAGGGTGCAGAACTGGCCCCATGGTCACCTCAAGCCCCTACCTGCACCAGCCCCGTGTCCACTTGAGTATTGCCCCTGAGGTCCATGGCCAGGCCCCTTTGTCCCAGCTGGGGAGGAGGGGTCCTGAATGCTGGAGCACGGCTGTAGGCAGGACCCACGCAGGCACCAGCCGCCAGAGGCTGCCCATGCCAGTCCGCCAGCCCTGCCCTCAGCCTGAGCCTCCCCGGAAGGCCCGTGCGGGTGTGAGCGAGTACCATTTTGAGGAACGTGTTTTTATAACTTTTATCTACGTTTATTGTACAAAGTTTGTAAAATCCACCAACTATGAAGAAAATAAAAGCCCTTTCTGTTGATACCAAAAGCTAAGCACACTGTTGCCGTGGAGGCGTGTCCACCCCCCAGCCGTCTCTTCTCAGCACGAAGTTGAATGGGACCGAGCTGTCCTGAGCTGTTCCTCCTCTTCCCAGTTAAGGCGGCTGGCTGCATTCTCAGGTGTGTAGTGCCAAACCCAGAATCTGGCCAAATGGAAGCTGCTTGGCTTTCCGGGGCCACGGGCTTCCTTCCACCGCCAGCCAGGCCCCTCCATCAGGACCCTCGGCCTGGAGCCTCTTCCCAGCTTTGCTGCCACCTCAACCCCGCCAGGCCCAGCCCCTGATGTCTGCCCCCGATAACCTTTAGTGCATTTTTTGCTCCCCCATCTGCAGCTGCCGTGTGTGTGTGTCTGTGCTTACTCGTGCATGTGTGTGTGTCGGTGTGCGCGTGTGTCTCATGTAGACTTGGTTGTATGCGCCTGTCCCGTGGGGTAGGATGTGGAGCTGGGATACGCAAGAGGGTGGAAGTTTCCAGTTACTTAGGACAATGGAATTTATAAACATATTCTCTAAATAGTTCCAAGCCTCTCTTTTAACAGACCTCTTTAATGACCCTTTCCCCAGCCTGATATTTTGAAAGCTCTTTGTTTGCCAGGCAAAGGTCATTGTCACATCCCCCACTTTCCCATCCCTGTGAATGGCAGAGGCCCACACGGCCCGTGAGAGCTCGCGGGCAGTGTAAGGAGGGCACCAGCACTCACACACCAAGGCCTGAGCCGCAGAACAAGGGCACAGGAGCGTAACCTTGTGGTCACCCGACCAGCCTTACCCACCGGGTCTTCTGAAATACACAACTTGTTCAGACTCCAGTTTCTGCCTTCTTCAGGGAGGGGGCGAGGCCCAGGCTACCTGGGCGGTGGCAGGAGAGGAGGTGCTGACAGCAGGAAGACAGGCCACTCGGGCATTGAGACTATTGGTGGCCTAAAGTCAAGCCTGTCCCTGTGCTGTGCCTGCCAAACATCGTCTCCTAGGCAACCAGCTTTTTTTCACCCACAGGGGCCAAAGGAGGTTATGGTGCTGGACAGTGTCTCTGACCTCCCCACCCTCTCCCACCCCCACATTGATGGGTGAATGGGTAATGAAAATGTGACTATATATATATATATATATATATATATATACACACACACAGAGAGACATATATATACACACATATATAAAATTCAGCCCTAAAAAAGAAGGAAATCTTGACATTTGATAAATGGGCTCCGAGGATATTATGATAAAATGAGTCATATAGAGAAAGGCAAATACTGTATGATTTCACTTACATGTGGAGTTTAAAAAAAACCAAAAACCTTATAAATGACAGAGAAGAAGTTGGTAGTTGCCAGAAGTGGAAGGCAGGAGGGTGAAGTGGGTGAAGGTGGTCAAAGGCAGGAACTTGTAGTTACAAGACAGACAAGTCCTGGGGTGTAGCACACGTCAGGGCAATGCAGTTAACAAAACAGCACGATGTTTTGTTAGGTTGTCTATATGCTTGAAGCAGGAGGAGGGACTTTCCTCAGAGTTAGTCAGACAGTTGAACCAGAAGTGCCACTGATTTTTTCCTTCTGTTTTAGATGCATTTTGAGTGTAAGAGATCATATCTGGAGGGTCGTTTGGTCAGTGTCTCTGGTAACAGTGCCAGCTCATGGGAAGGAGTGTGAGGCTGGGGGGCTTTAGCCTGAGGCGAGTGCGTGAAGCGGACACCATGTAGGGGATACCGTCCAGCAGTATCCATCCCTGCTGCGGATGCTCGTCGAAACACGAGAAAAATCATACACAGAGACAAACCAGGTCCTGTGGGGGAATAGACAGCATGGCCACTTTCTCTAGTGGAAAGCACGCCATCTCCCTACCCAAGTAGGTTTTTGTTAAGAAAGCAGACTCAGTTTGTGGATTCACAGTCTGGCAGAAAGAATCAAAGGTGAATAAGTGACTTACAAAGATGCTAAGAGAACTCCTGCTGTGATTCTGGGCAGAGATTGGAGTTTTATCATATGAAAGGACTACAGGTTCCAAAGGTTTCCTGTCTGTGCCTTCAAATTCCAACTTAATAACATCCTCCAGCAAACAGATCTCACAGGATCTTGCATATTCTATGTCCCAGGCCTGATTACCCCGGGGGTCAACCATCTCTGATCTGGGCTGCACCCTTTAGCTATTTCCGCAGGCAGGAGACAGAGGCAGTTAGGAGCCTTGAATTTCTCACATCTAAGAACAAAGACTCAGGCTTTGACAAAGCTGAGGGGGCAGGGGTTGATGTCGATCACCCCTTCATTTCCACAGCCCCGTGAATCTCTTCCCAGAGGCCTTTTCGTGATCATGCCTGTCTTAGGTTCATTCTCTTTCCTACAGAATTGTTACCCATCATTGGCTAACTGATTAAGCAGTGAAGGCCAGGCACAGACCAGGTAGCGTTCATTCCAGGGAAATAAGTTTTGTCTCCTTAGTGGCTCCTGGTCCGGAGGTCTCTCACTCAGCTTAAGTCATGGGGGGTTACAGCTTCCTGAGACCAGGCAGGGTGGTCCCCAACAACACCAGATGGAGGGACCCCGGGTGTGGAGTGAAGGGAGCCTGAAGAAGGAAGCCTGAGGTGAGATAGATAGGGCTGCTCTACCCCGCTGTATGTGTCAGGGTCCTGGGTAGTCACCGAAGGCCAGTGGAGAGCTGGGGTCCTGGCAGCTGGTGCTCAAGCCAGGCTCAGGGACTCATGGACATGCACCCTGAATGGGAGGTGCTGCCACCCCTCCCCAGACCTCCTAGCACCCTCCACCTTCTGACTGCAAATGCACAATACCAGGCTCTCCCTGGGGCAACAAGTGTGAGGACGAGGAAAAGGGAGGAGGGTGCTACGTGGCCCGGAGGGTGACCATACGCCAGCCCATAACAGAGTAAAAAGCCAAAGTGTGAACACAGGAGGTCAAGTCAGAAGAACTTGGAGAGACAACTATGCTTCTGCAGTGCAGAGACTCAGAGATGCCGCTTCCACCCACCCATCATCCCATCCCCCTGTGTGATCCCGGCCTGTGAAGGGAGGGTTCTCACCAATCCCTGACCAAGGCCCAAGGGGGCCTCCAGTGCCAGGGAGAAGTGACCAAGTGGAGTGGAACAGGCTCTGGCCTAAAAGTCAAGAACCCTGGTTCTTCTCTTGGCTCTGCCACTAACTAGCTCTGTGACCAGGTCATGCACTGCACCATTCTGGATCTCTGTCTCCTCCACTGTAAAGTGGGGACAGTTGAACCAGAAGGTGGGTGGGACTTTCCAGCTCCAGCATTCCCTAGCTGATCCTTTAGCCCCTGATATCACAACGTGGAGCCGGGTTGTGACTGGCTTACAGCCTCACCCAACTCTCTTGTTCTCTTGGCCATGCGCACAGGATGGACTCGCCCTGGGCCTGCCCTACTTGTGTTCTTCTGTTATGGACAGCTCTTGCCACAGCTCAGAACCAAGGGTGAACAGGGCTCAGATGGGGCTGGGAGCCGCAGGTGCGTGGTCTCAGACAAGGGGACCAGGCAAGGGCAGATTGCTCCCAGGACAGCATGGTGCCCACCCCCTTCTCTGCAGACAAGCTCCACAGTGACACTGTGGTGGTTGTTGCTGCAGTTTTATGAGCACACAGCTCAGACTGTGGAACCAGTTCATGGAGGCCACCTGGAACTATGTCGCCAACATCACCAAAAAACGTCGGAGCAGGTGGTGTGCTACCACTTGCATCCCAGCCCCTTCTCCCCTTGCTCTTCTCAGGGGCCTTGGGCGGGGGGATGGGGTGTGGGTGGGGATCCACACCTTTGCCCCCTGTCCAGAGCCAGAGGAAAGAGAGAAGTCTCAAAGTATATGTCAAAGTGGACTGCAGGCTCCATGCTCCTTGGTGACACTAAATGTTCTCTGGGCAAGAATTTTTTACTGCTTTCCCCTTTGTAAAAATCTTCTACTTGCTCTTAGGGGTCTGATGATTCCAAACCCTTAAAGTGAGCTTTGGAGGAGTTGGGGCCAGTGGCTCTGGAGTTCAATGTGGGACTCTGTCTCCCTCCCCCAACCTCCCATGACAAGTATGAGGACCCTCCCCATCCAGCCGCACAAGGAAGCAAAGGGCCCAGCCCCAGCACATGCTGTACTTTGGCACCCGGGCTGCCTATTGAAGAGCGCCAGGTTCCAGGCCCCAGCTGTGAAGTGCATGCTGAATAAGCTGCAGAACATAGGCAAGGTGGCCCTGCCCAGGACAAGCTCCAGGAAACGATGAAGGGAGCCCCTGGGTCTCCAGGCGCATGCTCCCACCCTAGAGGTAGGTGGGCCAGCTGGTGTGGAGACACAGTGTCTGGGGCAGGAGGGAGGTTGGTGGGGCAGGGCCAGAGCTTCCTCTGGGGAAGGAGGGAAGCGGATGCTGGCAAGAAGTTACCTCCACCAGCTGATGGGCTAGCGCTGGGGGTGGGTCCATGACGTGGGCCTGCCCTGGGTGACACCTGACTCTCCCGGGCTTTTTCATCTCCATGTGGCCTCAGGTTGACCACCTCAAGTTTGCTAGCCATAGCATGACGTTTGGGACGACTACGAAGGGCCTGCTAGCTCTGCACAGGCCCTTAGGGCTATTTGAAGCTTCACAGCCTGTAGTCATTCACAGAGGAAGAATGCATGCCCCACAGCCACGCAGCAGCCCTGGGGTGGCAGAGCGGGCATGCAGTCCTTTATCCTTTCACCCTCCCACCCCTGCTCCCTGTTTAGGACCAGCTCTCACCAGTGGGGCTGGTGGAGTCTTGACCTTATACCTCTCCAAGGACATATGCCCCATCAGCCATCTGAGGCTCCTGCAGGGGCCCTTTTTCTTCTTCTGTGGACACACCCACCAGCCCCTGAATGATGGAGACAGGAGGCTGAGGAAGCGGGGTGGCAACGCTCTGGGCCTTGAACAAGACCCTGTCCACTGGGAGCAGAGTCTCCCAACTCTGTATCACCCCAGAGGATGAACCAGAGGTCCCTAGTGAGCCAACAAATGGTGAGTCTTTTCAGAGACTTTGTCTCATTCCAGCAATGGGTGATTTTAACCACATTTTACAGACCCCCATTTTACAACAAGGCTCAGTGACAATTAGGCACAGCCACATGGCTCAGAGGGGCAAAACCAGACCTGAGCCTAGAAGTGACGGCGCTCTGCCAGTGCCTGGTGCTGAATCCCGCCGCCAGTTCTCAGATCTCTGAAGCTCCGTCTCCTCGTCCGTGGAGCGGGAACAACAGCAGTGCTGGGCCACAGGGAGTGACCACCTTCTCCCTGGCACCACCTACCGGATGGAGTAACCTTATGGACTGCTCTCAACCGGCCTCTATCATCAGGATGCAAGTAGGGACCTTGCTTAGCTGGTCCCCTCCTGTGTCCCCCAGACCAGGACAGTGTTGAGTGTCCCTAGACCAGAGGTAGTGTTTAGTCAGTGTTAACTACTGTCATTACTTTATTCTGTTTCCCAGTCCCATGTATTTTTAACTCACGTGTTTAATAAATAAAGATGCGTTAAGTGTCCTCCGCAGACCAGGCCCAGTTTTGATAGCTGTGTTTCAAAACAAAGCTGAGCGCCCGCTGGGTGGCATACTTGAGTCCCTGGTCTTCTCTCTCCACTAGGTTGAAGTGCCAGGGCCTGAGCCCCTCCATCCCTCGGACAGAGGACGACTTTGACCCATGTGCCAATATCCACATCTCTGCCAATGTGCCCTGCTTACGGTAAAGGTCTGGGCCCAGCCAGCAAGACCAGCTTGGGGAGTTGGGGCTTGGGGCATGGGAACCGGGCTGAGGACTTCTAGGAAGGCCCTAGATCCAGATGCCCCCCCGCCCACCTCCTACCATCAGGTTGCATAGCCTTCGGGGGGCCAGGCGCTGGAATCCTCTGGGCTTTTGCACCAGATCCTGCGTGGAGCAGAGCTGCTGGGCATCTTCAAAAGCACCCCTGCTGTCCCTGAGAGGAGGGCAGGAAGGAGGGGGCAAGGGTTGGTTCAGAGGTCGAGGAGAAGAGGCCTTGACGTGGCCGAGGGCCAGGCTGTGGTGGGACCTGGCTCAAGGAGCCCTGACCCGGGCTGCACTTGCTGCCCAGGCCCTCGTGGTCACTGATATCAGAGCTGACCAGCTCCAGGTGGCTCTGGGCTTCCCTGCCCTGGCACCCACTCGCCAGCCTGCCCTCACGCTCCTCTGACCAGGTGCTTCCTCAACCTATGCTCCGGTTCCAGTGTACAAAGTGCTGTGCAAGGCCTCGGGCCACATGGGTCCCCTGCACCTGTGTGACATCCGTAACTCTAATATGGCTGGGAAGCTCCTAGGGTGAGTGCCTGCCCCCTCCTTCGTTCTCAGCTCCCCTCCCTTTCCTGCTGAAGCCTGCCCTGGGCCCCCTCTCCTCACCTGGCACCCTAGACACTGCGAGCAGAGCTTATATGCTAATGGAAGTTCTTCCTCATGTCAGACTGCAGTCTCTTCTACAGCAACCAAGGGCCATTTCCTCTCATGTGGCCCCTCCTGGTCAGAGAGACTGTTTAGCCCTTCCTGTTAACCCATACACATGCACACACACAGATACACATGCACACATGTACGCACTCACTCTCAAACACACACACTCTCACGCAAACACACACTCACTCGCATATGCCAATAAACCAAACTGTCCCAGATGGAACCGAGAGGGAGTCCTGCCTCAGCCTTCAGTCTTCTATCTGAACCCCCGTATTCTTTGCTGGCAAGATGCATGCCTATCCTCTTGGCAGCATTTGGTGCACCTTTGGGTGCACTCTGCCTTCCCCACCTCTTCTTGGAGGTGCCTGGATCCAGTTCCCAGGTTGATCTAAGTTGCTTTCTCACCAACCTCCGGGCATGCTCTCTCTGGTCAGCTTGTGGTCCACTTTGACCCCTCCCTTCAGTCTTCTTTCGTGCACTGGTATCTAGCCCAGCCTTTCCATTCCTGCCTCCGTGGAGTTGGTTTTTGGTCCTGAAACAAACCTCAGGTGGGGTGGGGGGCAGGAGGGCAGGAGGCTGCCCTGATGGCGGGAAGCATGGACTGCTCTGGGCTAGGCTCACTAATGAGTGCCCTCACGGCTTTCATGATAGCAGCTCATACCTTGGCGGAGTGGGTGTTACTATCCACACTTCACGAATGATGAGACTGAAGCTAAGAGAGGTAACGTGATTGCATGTCACTCATCCAGCACGTGGCAAAGCCGTGGCCTACGCCCCAAATGACTGCAGGATACAGTGTCTCCCGTGAGTCAAAGGACACAGATCTGGTGAGGTGAAACCTAGGTCTATTGGTTTCAAGATCAGCGCTCCATCCACCAACATGACTTTTTCCCCATTGAATTTCAACTGATTTCCATAGGTCCATTTCCCCAAGCGGTCAAGGTCATCTCGAGTTTTATTCCTCTCTCCCAGAGGATTAGTATCCTTTGCAAATAGTACGAGCATATTTATGATCCCACCACGTAGCTTGTCAGTCACCACTGGGCCAGACGGAGCTGCAGGACTGACCCCCTGGCTTTGCTCCCAGGGATGGCTGCACCTGGCCTGTCCATTGTCTCCGTAGGCCATTTGCTTCTCTGTATTCTCCTATGACAAGGGTTTTTTCTAGTCAGCTTCCAGGTTGGGGCTTTTCTGAATTCAGGAGACATAAGGAGCCATGTCACTGACTGCCCATCATTTATTTTATTCAGCAAAACTTTACTTGTGCATGCACCCACCAGCCTGCCCTGCATCCAGCAGGGGGCAATGGCCCACAGGATAAATCAGTAATCATAACACAGGACAGAAGCCCTGACTGGCGTGGCTCAGTTGATTGGGCGTCGTCCCGAGAGGTGAGGGGTCCCCAGTTCAGTCCCTGGTTGGGGCGTGTGTGAGGGGCAACAGATCAATGTTTCTCTCTCACATTGCTGTTTCTCTCCATCTCTTTCTCTCCCCCTTCCCCTCTCTCTAAAAATAAATGAATAATATCTAAAAATAAAAAGAAAGAAAGTACGAAAAGGAAAAAGAAAGGGTCTGGCGCAGTAGGAAAGGGCTTTGGAAACATGCAAAAAGGGCAAGGGACTCATGTCCGGTGACCAAGGAGAGATCTCTGTCCCCAGTGCAGGAATGAGAGAAACAGCAAACATTTGTTTTTGATGAATCGACTCACTTTTCACTCTGAGCCTCCATCCCACTTGACTGGTGGGACCTTTGACTCCATCACTCTCACCACTGCACCCCTCCCCCCACACCGGGCACACGAGGCTCCCAGGGCAGACGTGGCACCAAAGTACACAGAGGCCTTACCATTATTGCTCATCACCGCTCCCCGGTCCTCGCGCATCCTTGTTTAGAGCACTACCCAGGCTAGGCCCCGAGTTCCAGGTTTAGGGCTTTGAACACTGTTTTCTGGGCAGAGGGCAGAGGGCAGAGGGAGAGGTCCCTGGGAAAGAGGGACGGCATGAGTGCTGAGAAGGTGGGATGATAGCAGCGTGAAATTGGGCTGTGAAGGGGAGGGGTAGGTGAGTGTTTGCATGGGAGAGGGGTTAAGGCAAGATTCTTGGCTGTTTTGGGGCTTTTTTGCCTATTATATCTTAAAACTTGATTTTTCTATTTTTGACTCATCTTCCTAAGGGTGATTGCCTGAGGCAGTC
>PVIA01012674.1:0-38305 GCA_004024845.1 Tonatia bakeri | reverse complement strand
GACGGACAATCATCCCATTACAAATTTTTTAACAATATATCAAAAGTCAATGTGACATTTAAAATTACTTTAGGAAGTTCTACATTTAAAATATTTCTTATAATATTCCTTGAGTAAAACCTTAAAACAAGCTTAATATAAAAATATGGAACTTACTGCCTGTGCTTGCTTAATAAACTCAAGAATATCTTCTTTTAAAGCCTGATGAATTTTTGCTGGGCCTTTATCATCCCAGAGACAGACTGCATGCACATCCCTATAAAAATAAAGCAGGTAAACAAACATTAACACTGGGACAAGAACAAAGACAAAACTCCTGTTAAGTTCTGTTTTAATACAGGTTCCATGGGCCATGCTAGACCTAACTAAAGGTGCTTGAATCCATTCACATGAACCAAGCATTTTTTGTTAAGTTGTCTCACACATTCGTTTATATAGTTATTTGTCACTCATCGTTTTATTTAAATCTCTGCTACTTACTGCATAAAATATTTTTAATTATAAAAGTATACTACTTCCTACTTCCCCTCCCCAAAGTGAACAAAAAGCTCATTTGGTTTTAAAGTAAAAATAAAAGGAACATTTTTCATTTTCACCAATAACTTTATTGAATAGCATGCTTACTGTTTTGTTCCACCACCTTCCGCCATCTTTCAGGCGACTTCACAATTCCATCTCCCCAAAACTTCTTATCTTTTTGAGCAAAGAACTGTTCCAGGTGCCTTTTACAATCTTTAAGGGAACTGAAATATCTTCCATTAAAACAATTTTGTAAGGACTGATACAAATGGAAACCCACAAATATAATGTCTGGTGAACACGGTGGATGAATCAGAGCTTCCCAGGCACACTGTAACAGTTTTTGCCTCATCATCAAAGAAACATGCTGTCTTGTGTCATCCTGATGGAAGATTACGCATTTTCTGTTGACTACTTCCAGACACTTTCCATCGAGTGCTTTCAGTTGGTCTAATTGGGAGGAGTACTTGCTGGAATTAATCATTTGGTTTTTCAGAAGGAGCTCATAATAGAAGATTCCCTTCTGATCCCACCACACACACATCAACTTCTTTGGATGAGGACTGGCCTTTGGTGTGGGTGGTGGTGGTTCACTCTGCTCGCTCCACAAGCTCTTCCGTTCCATATTATTGTAAAGTATCCACCTTTCATCACCCGTCACAGTTTGTTTTAAAAAATAGGACGTTTTCATTAGGTTTAAACAGAGAATCAAAGGTGGAAATATGATTAAGAAGGTTTTTTATTTCCACTTAACTTATGTGGAACGCAAACATCAAAGCAATTCACATAACCAAGCTGTTGCAACTGATTTTCAACACTTGAATTGGGTATTTTGGCTATGTTGGCTATCTCCTGTGTGGTATAATGTTGATTGTTCTCAATTAATGTCTTGATTTGATTGCTATCAACTTCAACTGGTCTACACAACCATGGAGCACCATCCAGCGAGATACTACCAGCAAGAAACTTTGTAAATCACTTTTGACACATTTGATCAGTCACGGCACCTTCTCCATACACTGCACAAATCTTTTTTATTTTTCCATTTCAGTTGCATTTCTTCATTTCTTGAAATAATAAAGCATAATATGCTGAAAATGTTGCTTATTTTCTATCATCTTCAATATTAAAATGACTACATTACACAAAAATTTTACCAGTTTTGACTACGAAATGAGTATCAATTTTGATTACACTGTTTTTAAATGCACACTGATATAACAGCTGTCACATCTACCAAAAGTGTTTCAAATGAAGTAAAGACAACAAAGCACTATTAGAGCCATTTACAGAAAAAACAACAATTTTTTTTGCCAACTATTAATATTGTATTTGAAAATGAGTATAAATTCCTTAATTCTTTTTTAAAATTTTATTTATTTTTAGAGAGAGGGGAAGTAAAGGAGAAAGGGAAACATCAATGTGCAAGAGAAACACTGACTGACTGCCTTTCACACCTCTCCAAGCAGGAACCTGGCCCACAACGCAGGCATGTGCCCTGTCCAGGAATCGAACCCGAGGCCTTTTGGTTTGCGGGACAACGCCCAACCCACTAAGCCACACCAGTCAGGGCCCTTTTAATTCTTTAACGCAATATATGTACACTAGTCTATCTTTTAGAAAAAAACAGTAATTTAATTCTCATTATAGCAAATCTCCTACCTTCACCATATATTCATTACAGTTACACACGAATTACTACAGTTTCCTTTATTTATAAAGACATAAATAACAACAACAAAAAGCCCTCATAAACTGGTAGACAAAAACTCTAAATTCATAAAGTTGACATATTTTACCCCAAGGACATTCATTACAGAAATATATTTAATATTAATACATATTCACAAAATTAATTTCTTAATTACCAAGTTGTACAGCAGGGAAACATAACAAAAGGTAGTCTCCTACTGAGCATTCTTTTATTCATAAATGCTCCCCCAGTGACTTATTCAGTAACTTCTAGAGTCCCTGCTATAAACACTGTCGAAGAAGTCTAAATAAAACATCTCCAAAAGCTCGAAAACTGTATCATATCAATAGCCAAATAGTTTGTTTTATATGCATATTCTTAGGAACGTTATAACCCAAAGGTTTGTCTGCATATTAATTTGAATTTGTATTTGTCAATCATTAAATTCAGCTTAACAGTAGTATCTAGCCGGTGCCTAGGGTGCAGTAAGCACACAAGTATTTGTTAACTAACAACATAAGAGGTAACACCTGACAGTTTAATACGTGCCGAATGCTCGTCTAAGCTGCTTTAACTCACTTGTTCTTCCCAACAGCTCTGAGGAGTGCTGTTTTTATTGCCATTTTACAGATGTGAAACCCGAGGCAAGGAAAGCATAAGGAACATTCCCAAGATTACACAGCTAGTGTGACCAAGCAATTGGGCTCCAGAGCCCACACCAACCATTTCCCCACATTTACTCTTGCAGTCCTCCAATCCATGCAACAAACTATAGCCAAAGTAATCTTTATAAAACTAAAATATCATATCATATTACCTCTATCATTAAAATCCTCCAATGGTTTTCCATTTCTCTTTGAATAAAGCACAGAATGGTTAACTGACCCTATAATATGGCTACAATCTCAGTTGACAACTAAAGGAATCTACAGTTATAAAGAAGAAACTCACACAAAAATAGATTGATTATAATTCAATATGTTTACAACTATTACTATGCATAAAAACACAAGGTGTAAGAGGGCAGTGGAAGAATATTTTATGAAGAAGAAACAAGTAAAGAACTGTGGATTACTACGGTGTTTGCGGTAAACTATTAAACAAATCAATGCAGTTAGCGTGTGAAGTGCAGACTGATAAGCAAGAAATTAGGCAAACTAACCTTATTTTATCCCCTACGTTCACTCACAGTCCTACTGTACCTAATGCATAAATGCCACTCCAATTTGGATATTTCCATCCATCACCATCAGCATAACCAAAATCAACATCATCTCTTGTTTATTATAACAAAAACCAATATTAATTGACTGCTTATAATGTGCCAGGCACTTTACAAAACTGACTTGTGTTCGTTCAGGCTTTCCAAACAGCATGTGGGGTTAGAAGAGCAAGAGATTCACTCAGGGAAATGCCTGTGAAGGAAACCCGGAGGTGAACTACTGGCAGCGAGGCAAAGGATAAGCCCACAGTGATGGTCTGCTGGAGGGTCCAACGTTATGGCACCTCTGGGCCACACCTTAAATACACTGCGACACCAAACCACCAAAAAACCTCCATGTTTTTTATGGTGCTGAGTGACACGCACAGCCACCCTGGGCCATGGGCTGGACACCCCTGCCTCCCTCCAGGGAGAACAGGAAGGACGGTTAGGTAACAAGAACATTAGACCATGAGTGTAGTCCTGAGTCTGATAAAGCCCGAAGAACTGTGGAGCAAAAGTCACTGCTCAGAGGAGACCCAGGCCTCCCTGAAATAAGAGTGCCTTAGTATCCCTGTGTATTCACACCACTGCTGGGTACACGTCAGAAGGGTTCAAGTGTGACTTTCACCTCATAAGGCAAGAGGGAATGGTGTGGCGAAGGATGTGGGGTAGAGTATCTACCCAAAAATCTTACCCAAGAAAGAATCAAACCTGATGACTTTATAGACCTTCTCTAGTTCCCTGTTGTCAACCTCCAGGTATTCCCATGTGTTGCTACATCACAGAGAATGTCCTCAATATACTCTTATCTTATTCAAACCATAATACTACTTACACAATAGAAACGTGTCAGGTATCCTGGCCCATTTTCATACCCATTTTGAGGAACATATTATACAGGAGGAATGCACTATAATTACACCCTTAAAGTCCTCCACATTCTACTCCCTAATCCTACTACGTCCTTCCCTAGAAGCAACCAAACCTGAATTAATTTTATCCCAAATTTTATAACATGCTATACGGATTTCTAAACTTTAATTTTACTAGCTACTTCCAGTCAAGATGGAGGCATAGGTAAACACAGCTTGCCTCCTCACATAACCACAACAAAATTACAACTAAAATATAGAACTATCACTCAGAACAGTCAGAGTTGACCAAACTGAGTTGAATGGAAGTCTGACAACTAGAGAATTAAAGAAACCACACCCATGCAGACTTGTAGGAGGGGAGGAGATGCAGAACAGGCTGGTCCCGCATCACATGTGGTGGATAAAACAGACGCAAGGAGTCCCAGACCTACACCAGCCCCCCAGCCCAGGGATCCAGTGCCAGGAAGATAAGTCCCCATAACTTCAGGCTGCAAAAAAAAACAGTGGGGATTGAGTAAAGGGAAGAAACTCTTGGAGTCCCAAGCATTTCCCCTTGAAGAACCCATACATGGACGAACACAGATTCACTCCCTCTGAGCTCCAGCACTGGGGTAGCAGCTTCAAAGGCACAAGCAGCACAGAGAGGAACTGAAGTGTCAGACATCAAGGCAGGAGCTGAGGATAGCTTTCACCCAGACAGAAAGGCAGGCAGGGCCATTGTCCTTTTTCAGAGCTTTCCCTCCAGAGCCACAGAGATGGCAGGTGGTTGCCTTATCTGAGACTCCATTAACCTGGCTAACACTGTTTGCCCTGCCCTGGAGATCCCTCCTTAGCACCCAACTTACTGGCCCACTCAAACCATTAACTGTGACTTTTCCATGTGAATGGCTAGTCTTGGCTCTTGCTTCACAACTTCCTAAATCCTCTCAAACCAGCAACAGCCTCCAGCCCCCACACATTTGCTAAGTGGCCCTGGGTCCAGCACTAGCAGCAGCAAGCCTAGATTCACAGCTTGGCTTTGCCTGCTCCAAACCCAGCACAAGTAGTAGCCATCTCAGATTGCTTTATAGCTCATGCAAGATGGCTCCAGGCAGAACAAAGGAAGTGGCTAACTTTGGCCCACACCACCCAAGAAACTCAAGATCCTATGCACCCAGTGTACAGACGCAGACCATACTGGAGCATCACCACCCTGCCCCCACACAGCTGATCCTCTATGGAGGGCAGAGGTGGTGGCCAGTGGTCACAGCCAGTCCTTGCAACTCACTAGCCTAGGTAAATCCTTTCCACTGACCTGCCAACAGTAATCAAGGCTCAAATACAAGAGGAAGGTGTACACAGCTCACACAAAGGGCGCACCTCAAGTACTCCACTAGGGCGACAGAAGGGGCTATGCCACTGGACCTTACAAAACATCTATTACATTAGGCCACATTACCCAGACAGGGAATCATAGTGGTTCTACCTAATAGATAGAAACAAACACAAAGAGTCTACCAAAATAAGGAGACAAAGGAACATGGGCCAAATGAAAGAAGAGATCAAAACTCCAGAGAAAGAACTAAACAAAAGAGAGATAAGTAATGTATCAGATACAGAGTTCAAAACACTTGTTGTTAAGGATGCTCAAGAAACTTAGTGAGGACCTCAAGAGCATAAAAAAGATTCAGTCAAAAATGAAGGATACACTAATTGAAATAAAGAATGATTTACAGGGAAACAACAGTCAAGTGGATGAAGCCAAGAATCAAATCAATGATTAGGAGCATAAGGAAGCACAAAACAGCCAATCAGAACAACAAGGATAAAAATGAATTCAAAAAAACAAGGACAGTATAAAGAGCTTCCAGGACAACTTCAAGCCGTCCAACACTCACATCATATGGGTGCCAGAAGGAGAAGAGAAAGAGCAAGAAATTGGAAATATACTTGAAAAAATAGTAAAAGAAAACTTCCCTAATTTGGTGATGGAAATAGACATGCAAGTCCAGGAAGCACAGAGTCCCAAACAAGATGGACACAAAGAGGCCCACTCCAAGACACATCTTAATTAAAATGCCAAAGGTTAAAGATAAAGAGAGAATCTTAAAAGCAGCAAGAGAAAAGCAGTCAGTTACCTACAGGGGACTTCCTATCAGACTGTCAGCTGATTTCTCAAAAGAAACTTTGCAATCTGAAAGAGACTGGCAAGAAATATCAAAGTCATGAAAAGTAAGGACCTACAGCTAAGATTTCTCTACCAAGAAAAGATATCATTTAGAACGAAAGGGCAGATAAAGAGCTTCCCAGACAAGAAAACACTAGAGGAGTTCATCATCATGAAACCATTATCATATGAAATGTTAAAGGGACTTACTTAAGAAAAAGAAGATCAAAACTATGCACAATGAAGTAGCAATAAATACAGCTCTATCAACAAATGAATCTAAAAACACAAACTACGCAAACAAGGTGAACAGAGACAGAATCGTGGAGATAGGGAGTGTTTTGATGGTTGCCTGATAGAAGGCGAGGGTGGGGGAATGGGTGAACATATGAGGGGATTAAGAAGTACAAATAGGTAGTTACACAATAGCCATGGGGATGTAAAAACACAGTATAGAAAATGGTGTAGCCAGAGAGCTTATACGCATGACCCATGGACATGAATAATGGTATGGGGATTGCCTGAGAGAGGGGGTGCACAGGGCAGGTGGGGGCAAAAGGGGCAACCCTAATAGCACAATCAATAACATATAATTAAAAAGAAAATAAAAAAAGAAAATTTACTAAATAGAAATATTTTTTATTTTATTTATTTATTTTTAGAGAGGGAAGGGAGGGGGAGAGAGAGAGAGAGAGAGAAACATCAATGTGTGGTTGCTGGGAGTCATGGCCTGCAACCTAGGCATGTGCCCTGACTGGGAATCGAACTTGCGATGCCTGGTTCGCAGCCCGCACTCAATCCACTGAGCTACACCAGCCAGGGCCAATAGAAATATTTTCAAATAATTTTTCACTGAACATTGCTTCTGATATTTACTCACTTATAAGTTTATGCGTTCTCCTTTATATACATAACATATTATAACTGTTGTATCAAATGATACTTCAATGTAAAAGGGAAGAAGCAATAGCAAACAATATATACATATGAAATTAGTCTGAATCAATAAGAAAACACTCTTTTGGAATATATTACAAACTGCATTTTAAAAGGGACATACCACTCTGGCCAGTGTGGTTCAGCAGGTTAAAGAAACACTGATGTGAGAAACATTAATCAGTTGCCCTCCATACATGCCCAGCCCAATGATCGAATCCACAACCCAGGTATGTACCCTAACTAGGAATCAAACCTGCAACCTTTCGGTGCACAGGACAATGCTCCAACCAACTGAGCCTCTGGCCAAGGTGGTATTTTGCTTTTAATTAATAGTAATACCATATGCCTTTGACTGAGAGTGAGAAACAGAAAAGTAATCCCTAATGCAAGTGAAATTTCAAATTAACAAAAATAAGGAAAAAATAGTACCTAATAAATGATAATTTACAGAAGCATTAAAAATAATAATGTCGGTTATAACATTAACCATCAACTGAATAAATTATCCCATTAGAAGATAGTATGCTTTTCAAAAGGGCAAACGTTGTATGATGCCACTTACATGAGACAGTTAGAACAGGCAAATTTATGCAGACTAAAAACTGAATGGTGGATACCAAGGGCTGGGGAAAGGGATTACTGGGAACTACTGTTTAATGGGTATAGAGCTTTTGATTAAAATAATTAAGAAGTTCTAACAATGAAGATATTTTTTAGCTTTTTTTTAGTTTTTTAAATTTATTTATTTTTTTAAAGAAGATTTTATTTATTTTGAGAGATAGAGCAAGGGAGGGAGAAAGAGAGGTGGAGAAACATTGATGTGTGGTTGCCTATCACACTCCCCCCACCTGGTCTGGAACCTAGGCATGTTCCCTAGATTGGGAATCAAACCGGTGACTCCCTGGTTCACAGGCCCAATCCACTGAGCCACACCAGCCGGGGCTAATATACTGATCTGAGAAAGAGGGAGAGAGGGAGGGCGAGGGAGGGGGAGAGAGAGGGAGAGAGAGACACTGATTTGTTGCCCCCTGATTTATGCATTCATCGGCTGATCTTGCACGTGCGGGACGGGACGGAACCTGCAGCCTTGGTGCATCAAGACAACACTGAACAACGGAGCTGCCCGGCCACCGCAATACACATATTGCTGTTTGCACAGCACTGTGAACGCACTCGATGCTACTGAACTGCACACTTTAAAGTGGATAAAATAGTAATTTTTTATGTAATGTACATTTTACCAAGTTTTTTTAAAAAATGACTGTGTTTTAAGAGATACTAGGCAAACACAAACCAAAAGAAAGCAGCATGACAATATTACTATCATCCAAAAAGGAATTTATGGTTAAAAGAACTAGAAGAAACATCATGTATATAATGATAAAAAGCATTACTTATGAGCATATGTCTGTCTAGAGACTGCTGAGCCCCTGTCAGTCCACAGCCACCTGGACACAGAACATTCAGTCATGGATGAAAATGAGCTACCTAGCGCAGAAGGCCGAACTGGCAGAGCAAGTTGAGCGAAATGATGATATGGCAGCCTGCCTGAAGTCTCTAACTGAGTAAGGACCTGAATCATCCAAAGGGGAGAGGAATCTTTTTCTCAGATGCTTCTAAAAATGTAGGAATCCATAGGTCATCTTGGAGGGTCATCTCAAGGACTGATGAAAAAATGAGAGATACTGAGAAGAAACAGGAGATAACTTGAGAACACAGAGAGAAACTGAGACCAAGCTAAGAGATATCTGCAATGATGTATTTATTTCTCTTGGAAAAGTTCTTGATCCCCAATGCTTCACAAGCAGAGAGCAAAGTCTTCATCTGAAAAGGAATGGAAACTACTATCGTTACTTGGCTGAGGCTGCTTCCAGTGATGACAAGAAAGTGGTCACGGATCAGTCACAACAAGTATACCAAGATGCAACCAACACATCCTATCAGATTGGGTCTAGCCCTTAACTTCTCTGTGTTCTATCATGAGATTCTGTACTCCCCAGAGAAAGCTTGCTTTCTTGAAAAGAAAATTTCTGATGAAGCCTTTGCTGAACTTGATAAATCAAGTGAAGACTCATACAAAGACAGCATGCTAATAATGTAGTAGCCGAGTTACTGAAGCAACCTGGGTGTTTATCACTAGATGAATGGGTAAACGAGTGGATGTGTTTGTAACACTGGGAACTACACAGCCACGGAAAAGAGACCTTGTCGTTTGTGACAACATGAGTAGGCCCAGAGTGTATTATGCTGAGTAAAACTAAGTCAGAGAAAGACAAATGCTCTATCATTTCACCTAGGTGTGGAATACAAAAAATTTTTTAAATGAACAAAGAAAACAAACCGACTCGTAGGTACAAAAAAAAAAATAACTGCCAAAGGGTTGGGCAGTGGGGGTATGGGCAAAAAGGTTAAGGGGATTAAGAGGTACAAACTTGTAAGTTATGGGGATGCAAAGTACAACATAGGGAATATTAATTATATCACAATGACCTTGTATTGTGACAGAGGGACAGTGGACTTTTCATGGTGATCATTTTGTAAGGTAATAAATGTGAAACCTCACTATGTTCTATACCTGAAACTAATATAATATTGTATGCCAACTACTTTAATGCAGAAAAGCTTTACATTTCAGAATAAAAATTAAACATGAAAAAAAATAAAGTAAAACTGCTTCATGTCTAAGCAAACTAAACTATCTGCATATTATTTGTCCTAGTGGGGTATAAAGGAGATAACTGTTTCCAGTCACAGGTGGAGTTGTCATGGGTATTTAAGTCCGGTGCACTTAAAGGACAGAAGTGGATATCCTACAGATGAGTACACTTTGAATCACATGTGTACCTGTGGAATACTCATCCCAACGTGTACACCTTTGACTACAGCTCCAGAAAGCGCTCCTTTAGGTGTGACCCAATGTACTCCTGATAAGGGCAGAAATGGTTCACCTTCTATTATTTGTAAAGTTACCTCCTGTTTGTTTACATTATTTTTGCCAAACTGACTATATTTGTATTTCAATGTTTTTGGCAACCCAAGAACAAATGTACAAGAAGCAGTAAAATGAACTGCTTGATATCCATTACTTTATGTATATCAAACACAGCAGTAAAACAAAGGGAAAAAAAACCATGTATTTAACTTTAAGTTTTTTTCTGTTTTTGTGTGATTTTCTTTTATACTTGCCTAACATGCATATGCTGTAAAATAGTTAACAGGGAAATAACGTGAGATGATCGCTAACTGTATTTAATGTCTTATGAAATTTTCGTGAACAATCTAAGAATGATTGTTAAGAAATGTGTACTAAGTTCATGTAAGTGGAATAAAAATTTTATGAATAGAAAAAAATGTCCATCTATTTACACCAAAAAATATGTATCAAAATATAAAACAAAAATAACTATATATGTAAAAACTTGATACACATACAGTGGAATACTTTAACACATCCTTATTTCAGTTAAGATGCACTCAGCTGAAAATAACATTTAACTCAATCAACAGTGGCTTGGATCAGCAATTTTCAAGCATTGTGCCACAGGAGGCACACTGGTGCGCTGCAAGAATTTTTGAAACATGCAATACATGACTATTTAGCCAAGGGCACTAATTTCTTTCCCTTTAGACTGTCAAATAAAAAAAACATGACAACAGCCAACACAAGCAATAGCTGTCCAGAGTAAATGAATCAAAATTATACCTATATTTTTTGTCAGAAAGGCAAAAAATATATGTTCTGGTGTGCTGCAGAATTTTAGTAATTAGTTTATGTGTGCCATGAGACGAAAAAGGTCGAAAATCGCTGGCTTGGATTATTAGGTTTGTTCTTATGTAACAAGAAGTCTAGACATAGGTGATTGCTGGTGTTTGCTTAGACCCTCACCAGGATCTTTCTATTTCCACTCTGTCATCTTAACATGTTAGCTTCTTATCAATGTGATTATTAAAGGGAGAAAGTGAGGACAGTGCCAGACACATTAATCTAACTCATCTGGAAAGCGAACCCTTTCCTGAAGCCTTCCTGCAGAACTGTCTGCATGACTGCGTCCCATGGCCGCCCTGCAGGAAGGGAGGGCAGGGAAGTGAATAAACTGCCGAGCCTCGACCGTGGGAGGCGCAGGCAGAGAAGACTGGGAATGAGGATGGCGTGGCAAATCAATTGTTTCTCAGTGACTACCACGAAATCTCTCAAAATTTGAAAATCTAGGAGAAAAAAAATTAAGGACACAGAAGAATTTAAGAACACAATCAATATGACTTACTAGATATTCATGAAACTCTCAAAAAGATAATTTTTTTCTAAGAACACATGCACACATATAAAATTTTTACAAGATACTTTATAGGCTAGTTCTGTGATCATAATCCATAAATATATGTGACTCAACAAAACTTCACTATTTAGCCCTGGCTGGTGTAGCTCAGTGGATTGAGCTCGAGCTGCGAACCAGGCATCGCAGGTTCGATTCCCGGTCAGGGCACATGCCTGGGTTGCAGGCCATGTCTCCCAGCAACCACACATTGATGTTTCTCTCTCTCTCTCTTTCTCCCTCCCTTCCCTGTCTAAAAAAAATAAATAAAAATCTTTATGTTAAAAAAAAACTTCGCTATTTAGAAATTAAATTCTCATGTAACACATGGATTTAAGAAAAAAAATTATGATTAAGAAAGCAAAAAAAGGGGAGAAAAGTTTCCAAGTTCCAGCCAAGATGGAGGCATAGGTAGAAACCCTTAGCTTCCTTGCACAACCAAAAGGAAGATAACCAATCCAAAGTCAATAAACAACCAGAAGTACCAAAAAATCAAACTGCACGGAACTCCAACAATCAAGGAGTTAAAGAAACAGCCAACCAGACCAACCCGACCAGTAAGACAGGCAGACGGGAGAACTCGCATCAAGGCGAGGGACGTGCAGGCGGAGGCCACTGACAGAACCCGGCCGGGCAGCAGACCATGAGGGCAGAGTTGGCTGGGTGAGGCGGGGCTCACTAAATGAGAAACTCAGAGCTGACTGTGGACTATGGCATGGGTTGCCGCGGTGTGAGAAACGGTCAGTCTCACACGGGAGTTCGTGAAAAGCGCACTAGAGACCAGCAGGCGAACTGCACTGTTCCCTCTCTGGCCCCTCCCCTGCAGTCAGAACCACAGCACAACAAGGAGGGTTGCCCTGCCCAGCTGAATACCTGAGGTCCTGCCCCCTTATAACTTATTAGGTGCGCCAAGATAAAGAAACAGGCCCAAATGAAAGAACAGAGCAAAACTACAGAAAGAAAGCTAAGCAATGAGGACATAGCCAACATATCTGAGGGAGAGTTTAAAGTCCTGGTAATCAAAATGCTCACAGAACTGATTGAGCTTGGTCAAAAAGTAAAAGAACAAATGAAAGCTACCCTAAGTGAAATAAAGCAAAATATTCCGGGAACCAACAGTGACAGGAAGGAAACCAGGACTCAAATCAACAATTTGGAACAAAAGGAGGAAATAAACATCCAACTGGAACAGAATGAAGAAATAAGAATTCAAAAAAAGGAGGGGAGGTTTAGGATCCTACAGGACATCTTTAAATGTTCCAACATCCAAATCATAGGGGTGCCAGAAGAACAAGAGGAAGAGCAAGAAATTGAAAACTTATTTGAAAACATAATGAAGGAGAACTTTCCTAATTTGGCGACGAAAACAGACTTCCATGAAGCTCAGAGAGTCCCAAAGAAATTGAATCCAAGAAGAAACACACCAAGGCACATCATAATTAAGTTACCCAAGATTAAAGAGAAGGAGAGAATCTTAAAAGCAGCAAGAGGAAAGGAGACAGTTACCTACAAAGGAGTTCCCATCAGACTATCAGCTGACTTCTCAAAGAAACTTTACAGGCAAGAAGGGGCTGGAAAGAAGTATTCCAAGTCATGAAAAGCAAGGACCTACATCCAAGATTGCTCTATCCAGCAAAGCTATCATTTAGAATGGAGGGGCAGATAAAGGGCTTCTCAGATAAGGTCAAGTTAAAGGAGTTCATCATTATCAAGCCCTTATTATATGAAACGTTAAAGGGACTTACCTTAGAGACTGAAGATCAAAAATTATGAACAGTAAAATGACAACAAACTCACAACTATTAATAATCGAACCTAAAAAAATGAAAAACAATGAAAACAAAACTAAGCAAACAACTAGAACAGGAACAGAATCAGAGAAATGGACATCACATGGAGGGTTTTCAGTGGGAAGGGGAAGGGGAGGAAAAGGTACAGAGAAGCAGCAGCATAACTGGTAGGTATAAAATAGACAGGGAGAGGTCAAAAATGGTATAGGAAACAGAGAATTCAAAGAACTTACATACATGTACAACCCATGGACATGAACTAAGGGGGAGGAATGATGGAGGGTTGGTGGTTGCAGGGCAGAAGGGGAATAAAGGGGAAAAACTGGGAAAACTGTAATAACATAACCAATAAATATAGTTAAAAAAATAGAAAGCAAAAAAGGGGAAAATACTTCATATCACAAAAGTTGTAATAAAAGCAATATCAAGAAAAAATATAGCTTCTAATGCTTTCATTTTAAATATAAAAATAATAAAGAACTCAACAAAAAACTAAGACCCCAGAAAAAGAAAAAAAATCGAAGAAACCAGAAAAAAATAAAGAAATGACACTCTGATAATGAACAAAAATGGAATATTATTCTTTCCAAAGACCTATTTTTTGTCTTTTTTCTTTTTTTAATTTATTTTTAGGGAGAGGGGAAGAGAGAAAGAAAGAAAGGGAGAGAAATATTGATGTGCAAGAGAAACATCGATCGGTTGCTGCACACACGCTCCCAACTGGGAACCTGGCCCACAACCCAGGAAAATGCTCTGACTGGGAATCAATCTGGTGCAGAATCCACTGAGCCATACCAGCCAGGGTTAATTTTTGTCTTTTTTCTTCTCTAATGCACAATTATTTTGTGTTTCATTAATTTTGGGTTTTGTCTTTCCTCTCTTCTACTTTCTTTAGGTTTAATTTGCTGGGGTTTTTTTTCTGTCATTTCTTGCAACAAAAGTTTAGATCACTAATTTTTCACCTCCCTCCCCCCCAAATATATGCCTTATAAGCCATAAACTCCTTACCAGCTACGCACTGCTTAGGTAGATCAAACAAGTTTTGATAGGATATATCAAAGTAGTTTTTACAACTTAGTAATGCAAAAAAACCTATAAAGCCATCAATTCCTTAAGGGCCAGATAAAAGAAAAATATGTGGGATTAGGGATGAAAAATGAATATAACCACATGTACAAGAGAAGTATACTACTTGTAATTCCTTGGCAAAAAATTTCTATGCCATGCCCTGGCTGGCTAGCTCAGTGGATTGAGCACGGGCTGCGATCTGAAGCATCGCAGGTTTGATTCCCAGTCAGGGCACGTGCCTGGGTTGCAGGCCACGGCCCCCAGCAACCACACATTGATGTTTCTCTCTCTCTCTCTCTTTCTCCCTCCCTTCCCTCTCTAAAAATAAATAAATAAAATCTTAAAAAAAAAAAATTCTATGCCTAGAAAAAAATTGAAATAAAGTGTACATATACTTTTTCTTATTCCCAATTTTAAATGGAATACTTCCAATCTATCAATACTAGGATGTTTACTGCTAGTACATATATTTATAGATTACCTTCACTGGAATAAAGAATAATCTTTTTAATTTTCTACTTTGTTTTGGAAAGATATTCTTTTATTTTTATTATTGTTGTTCTTTTACAGTCTTCCTAATTTTCCCCCATTGTTCTCCCCTGCCCCACCCACCCCCATGGAAAGATTCTCTTTATGTCTTTTCTTTCATATGCTGAGATGACTGATTTGTGACAGGACATTTTATCTTTTTCTATTTGTTTCCTACATTTCCTCTTTTTTGATTTTTCAGCTTTTGAACTTTGGATTTGAGATTTTTAATTAACCCAAAATGATTGTATAAGGATACTAAATTCTGTTTGGACTTTTGTGTTTGTGTTCTTTGGTTTCATAATTGGTATCTGTGGGACAATTTTTATCATTTAAAAAGTGTTTCGACTTATACTTTTTGTATTTTTGGATGGATAATGTCTGCTTTTTTCTATTTATGGTCAGGATTCCTAGTTCAAAAGCATCTCTTTCTGTTTAGTTTAATAAAGCTCAATTTGTTTAATGGCTGATATTGGCAATGGTGGAGGAAAACATATGTCTCATTTCTGCAGACTCCTTAAATCCTCTGTATCCTAAACTGTCTGGGAATACTGCTATTTGGCTTAGACTTAATTGAAAACTTGACTAGGTATAGTATACTAGGTTTGAAATATTTCCCTCCAAATATTTAAAGAAAATGTTCCTTCAACCTCCTGTATCCCACTTGTCCAATAAAAAGTGGGGATAATCTGTTTTGTTTAAAAGGTAACTTTTTTTCTCTGCAAGAACTATTATTATTTTCTTTATCCTTGGAATTCCCAAATTCGATGAGGATGTATCTAGACAGTTTTTATAGTACTTTCAATATGAAAACTGATAGGAATAGGCGGGAAGGGACAAGAGTTTTCAGCCTTGGGAAACTTTCTTCTTACACTTTGACTCTGTCCCCTCCTCTCCTACTTCTGTTTGCTTCTTCTGGAACTCTTTCTAATAGAATGTAACCTAATTCTAGATCTAGTCTCCATAATTTTTAATTTTTATTTAATTTTCCTTAATATGTCTTTTCCCTACATTCAGGGAAAATTCTTTGGTTTTATTTTTCAAATCACCAATTTGGTCTTTATTAGCTCTTTTATTTTTTTATTCAAAGATCTCTTCTTCATTTTGACTGTTTCATTTCCAAAGTAATCTTTTTCATTTTAATCCTTCCTAATGATATAAACTGGAATTTTTTTTGGAGTTTTTTCTAACCCTTGCATCACCTATTTCCCCTAACTCCAAAGTACGGCCTCTAAGATGACCCCTAATGATTTCTGTCTCCTATTATTCATATCTGTGTATAATTCCCTCCTACAGTATATAATAAGCATTTGTCTGTATGATGAAAAGCATACGACAGAAGTGACGGTTTGTCACTTCCAAAATTATGTTGTGAAACATGACGACTTCTATCTTGGAAGCTCTCTTGCTCTGGGGAAAAAAGCCGCCACACTATACATGGCCTTACGGAAGGTTCCACATGGTGAGGAACTGAGCAGCTAGGGAAGAACTGAGACCTGCCACCAATCATGTGAGCTTGGAAAAACATCCTTCAGCCCTTAGTTGGAGAGGCACAGATCTTTTGCTGAGAGCTTGACTGTAACCTCATGAGAGACCCTGAGCTAGAACCACCCAATTAAGCTGCCATTAGACCATTGGAGACAATAAGATAATAGATGTTTCTGTTTGTGTGTTTTGAGCTGCTTAAGTTTTAGAAGAGTCTGTTATACAGCCAAAGAAAACTAATATGCAGAGATACAACAAAGAAGGTAGGGATGTGTAGGACTATTTTAATTATTCAGATGAAGACAGTGGGGAAAGACATAGTTGAAATGAAGTTCAAGAGATACTTACTAAAAATCTATGAAACTTCCCTGGATGCTTTGGCTCGGTGGATTGAGTGCTGACCTGTGGCACCAAAGGTGCCTGTTTGATTCCCAGTCAGGGCACAAGCCTGGGTTGCAGGCCAGGTCCCCAGTAGGGGGCACACAAAAGGCAACCACACACTGATGTTTCTCTGTTGGGAACCGCCCTGCCTGGTTTTAGAAGCTGTAAGCCTAGGCTAAGGCTGAGGGAACCAGACTGGAAGCGTAAGCCGCCAAGGAGACAAAAGCTTATCTCCCTGGCAGGAGCGCCGCTTCTGCTCCTTTTACTTCACCCTGCCTGAACCCCAATGCTTGGTTGGTTAGCCAATGACGGGTAAGATTCCCCAAGGGGGGAACAACCTAAGACAGGCACGATCACATGGGAGGTCCCCAAGGAAGGACTTTGGGGGCTATGGCAAAAGGGGGTGACGGACCCTCACCTCCCGGCTTTGCCAAAGCCTGAGTGCTCATTTCATCTGCGAGAAAATCTCCTTATCTCCTGGTTGCCTTACTTCCCTTGTTCCACCTAAGCCTGAAACAATGACAGGGTGGTGCAGCCCTGTACTAGAAAGGGCGGGTTCCCCAGGTGATCAGGCCTAAGAAAGAATATGTAAAATCCTGTGAAACCTGCTTTGTTTAGAATGCTCTTGGTTGAATCAGAAGGGTCCAAGGAGGAAGTAAGTGTGTTCCTCAAAGTTTTACAGCTCTTTCACCCTGACTCAAAATAGGCTCTCAGAGTTCCTTGTTATTTGATCCTTACTTCCCTGCATTGAGTAATGAGCTTTGCCTGAATTCTTGCACAAAGGAACCTAATAAAAAGCCTGCTGGGACAGGATGACTCGCACCCTCCCCCAAGGAGGGTGGCCAAAGCGCCCTCCCCCAGAGAGGGTGGCCAAGGTGCCCTCCCCTTGAGAGGGTGGCAAGGCGCTCTCCACTTGGAGAGTGGCCCCTCCATCCCTACTTCTCCACAAAAAATTGCCTGTTTCTGTGTATGTTCATTTCTCGTGTGTCGATGAGCCATCTGCAGCGTTCCGAGGTCACTGCCGGTCAGTGATCGCACATTTCTCTTCCTCTCACCCTCCCTCCCTCCCTCCTTTCCCTTGTCTAAAAATAAAATAAATAAAACCTTTCAAAAATCTATGAAATCTAGTAATCAACTGGATATGAAGAAGTGAAAAGACAAAGGAGGTTCATGGTAACTGACAGATTTTGGGCTTGAGACTATGAATAACAGATTTTTTATGATTCTAAATTTGGAGTACTTATTGAACTTAAAAGACAGACATATGCAGGCCTCATGAGCCTAGAAGGTCTACTCAGAAGAATAACCTGAATTGCTTATATGGAGACGAAAACTCAGGTAAAATAAAAGGGAAAAATGGAACTCTGGAGGCACACAGGATGAGTCAGCTAAGATGACTGAGATGAGGCAAACTTTAGACAAAAGATGAGATAAAAACAGAAGAAAGTGGTGTCATAAAAATCAACTCAGGAAAAAGAAAAACAACTAATTAAAAATTATTTATAGTAAAGAGGGATTTTCATAAAAAATAAGGTCTCACAAGTTGAAAATAATTCATCATTTAATTCTGACCTCAATCTCACACACCGGAGTTAAACCACACTACATGTTATCTAAAGCAGCGATTTTCAAGTGAGTGAGACGCTGCCCCGCAGGTCGTCTGGAAACAGGGGAGGTTTTCTGTTTCAACACTGAGGGGTGAAAAGGACAGTACATAGGGAGTGTCCCTACTAGACGTTATGAGGGCGAAGACCAGAGTAATAACCCAAAACATGCACGACAATCTTTTATAACTACCCGAAACGTCAACAGCACTCCTACTAAAAGACAAGGATACAGATTATGAGAAAAAGGAAGCAATACTCAATGTACTTTAATATGGATACATCAGACTTAGATATAAGCAACCTCTGTTATTAATATGGTTAAACAGGCTAAAGTTCGGAATGGTTTTAATTAATGTAGGTCTTACCATTTTGGTGATGGCAGGAAAAGATATATATAAAACCTAAAAGGACATCCTATTAACCAATGTTGGGTAATTCCAAGGAGACCAAGGTTTCTAAAGACATTATGTTGAGACCACTAACTGTAGCAAGCACAAGTGACTATTTCTTTATGACAACACTTCAAGCACACGACAGCATCACACGATGTGCCTGTCCCCAGTCAGAAGCGCACAGAGAACAAGCATTACTCCGGGTCAGGGGAGCTACACTCACGTCCGCCGGGGCCACGTCAGCCTCGCAGCTGCCTCCGAAGGGCTGGATACAGAGCCTGGCCCCTAGCTGAGGAGCAGTTACATTTACAGTCTGAAATTACATCCAGCCCTCTGAAGGCAACTGCGAGGATGGCATGGCCCCTGGTGAACATGAGTTTGACACCCCTGCTCTAGGTGATAAATCATATCATCAACACAAACTGGCAAAAATAAAATATAAACAAACCCTGCCACATCCAACATATTACTTATAATTTAATCAAATGCTTTAAGAAAAATATATGCATACACAAATGCTTTGAAGTTTTAAAAGGTCACTGCTGTTTCGCATTGAGTACTAATTTATCAAAAAGCAGAATCATGGATGTAGGTTAATTAATATTATGCAACAAGTTCTATATTATTTAGGGAAATTAGATTATTTTTTATGTAATAAAGAGAAAACACTGGACATAACAGCTTAATGTTTATTTATAGATTGTTCAGTCACACATTTACAACTCATCGATATAGTATTCCACTAGTGCACACACACACAAATTATAGGTGTCTGAGGCAGCTATCCTTAGGAAGGCATTGCTGTAAAGTTGACCCTTGGACGGCATCGGGGGATTTGAATTTTTGGAAAGTTCTCACCATTTCCTGGTAAGAATGGCTTACTGTACCTATACTTTTATGTAAAAAATCTGATTTAAACACTTGCTTTTGTCTAGGAGTCTGGAACTTTGGTTTCTGTCAGGCAGAGGGCCTAAGTGACCAACCCCCATAAAAAACACAGGCATTGAGTCTTTAGTGAGCTTCCATGGTAGACAAGATTCCACATGTGTGTTAACAATTAGCTGCTGAAGGAATTCAGTATATCCTGTGTGACTCTACTGGGAGAAGATGCCTGGTTTCCCCTAGACTTTGCCACATGCATCTTCATGGCATCTTGTTATGTATCCTCCAATGTAATAAATCATAGCCATGAATACAACTATATGCTGAATCTTACGAGTATTCCTAGCAATCTCTGAACCTGGGTGGTCTTGGGACTGCTGACATGGTGGTGTCAGAAGTGGGATTCACTAGAAAAACTCCTAGTCATTGAAACAGAGTGAAAGCATTATTTGGGAAAGGGAAGGATGAAATGGTAGGATGACAAAACTTTCCTGCTTGGATGGCTATGCAACAGCAGCTGAGTTGGTATCAGTTGTGAGAGGGAAAAGCTACCTATGAAATTTAAAAGTAACAGCTCTAACCCCAGGAGAATTGGCTTGCTTAATTCCCTGGCTGCTTTTGGCCATCAGATTAAAGTAGGTGATGCCTTTAGTTTTTGTTCTCACCTTCAAATAGGAGGAGAAAATGCCTGAAAGGTCCCAAAGGCAAGCTTTGGGTGGACCACAGATGTTAAACTTCTGTTTTGCTCTCTCCTCCAAGAATGAGGAAATAATAGTTAAATTAGATCCCAGGGATGAAGAAAGTTTTAGATAAACCAAAGGAGAGGAAACCACTCCAACTGTTTCTTCAGCCTAAATGTTGCTGCTGCATCAGCCCCTCCATACCTCTTATTACAGTATTAACATATAACATTAATGTGATAAATGCTGAATTTTACTACTGGGTTTAAATAAATTCATAATTAGTATAAAGAGGCAGGGAAAGTTTAAAAAGATGGCTTTGTATTCTGTGGCTATCACATCTGGATGTATGATAAAAATATAAAATATTGTATGTTTGTACTCTCATAAATGCTAGAGGGATCATATCACTCAGGAAAAACTGCAAAATAAAAGGTTAGTGATGGTGACTGCAGCAGGGTGGAGGTGGAAGAGGGTATGGGGGGGGGTACACGGTAATGGAAAAAATACAATAAAAACCAAAATCTTTTAAAAAGGGAAAACAGTGAGACACAACTTCCTTGCTTTTTACTGCTGGTGAGGGGACTGGAATTTAAACTGTTTAAGTATGGGAAACAGAATAAATCTCTGTAGTGAATGGTATTTACTGTTATTTTTACCTACTGATGTCTCTGAGAAAAAGGAGACAACATGAAAACAAAGAAAATCTTCAGCTGGCAATGCACTTTTAGAGTTTTAAAAAAGCAGCTTTTACTTGTCACTAAGCTCTTTTGAAATCAGATGTCTGATCCTTAGAGGCCAATGATCTTCCAGTCTGAAGTGCATGTTTCTGAGTGGATCGATCTGAACTCTAAGAATAAGTCCAAAATAAAATAGGCTTAGAAAAGTCTTGTCACTTGGACTTGGAACATGACTGTCTGCTCTGCCACATCTTGGCTTTGCTAACTCTGAAGAAAAGTCATTGGCTTTTTTTGAATTCTGAATTCACAGACCCTAATTATGTGGATCTGAATCTAAGCTAAAATCTGATAATGTCTGGTACTAGGCTGTTTAAACCTCAACACAAGCCGCACGGAGCTACAGCAGGCATATGCTCAATGAACATGACTTTGACTTGAGGACTGCTAAAGATTTAAGACACTTGGTAGAGCCATAAACTGAAAACATCACACATTCAGGTTAGACCATTTGAATCACTTGCAATACCCACAGAAAAGGGCTTATTCTCTGATGGGCCATCTGCAGTCAGGCGGTTGTTTGGTTCAATATATCTGATATAGAGACTAAATAAATACATGCCTAACTTGTGCTTACTGACAAAAGCTGCAAGATGGGAGAGAGCACTCTACTCACTCCTCACACACTGGACTCTCAGTCCCTCTACGGATCTCTCACCGCTATAAAGTTGTGTTCAGCTTTCTGGACTAGTTCCGATTTTCAACAATATATTAATAACTTGCTTCTATTTCTCTTTCATTCACCTCACCTCTCCTTGTACACACACCTTGGTAAGTAAACTTGATTATTAAACACAGCTGTCTCCAGAGGAACTGATCTTTTCCAGGTTGCTCACTAAAGAAGTGATCAGGACAAAGGGGTGTGTGAGGTGACATAAACCTATTTTCAAAGTTTTTGAAAATCTGGGATTTCATCCAGACCAATTCCTAAACATGATATATCTTCACAGTTAGATCGTACAAAAATGTCTTTCTGTACAAATGCTTTTGTTCCTCTTGCAGGTCTGGGTAACTAGGAAAAAATGAATAGTTTTCATTACTGAATTGGACATACTGATTTATAAGGGAGAGAAAATAAAACCCAGCATCAGAGGAGAGAGAAGGACATTAATGATTTTTATTTTTCAGAACTATTCTTAAAGGCTGTCCCCTCTTTCTGAAAAAACAAAAACAAAAACCCCTGGTGCTGACTTTCCACACTGCTGGGAATGCATTCAATCCAAACTGTGTGCCAAGCTTCCAATCACACCTCCAGTGCTCTGAGACGGCAGGGGCAGCCCAACTCCTACACTTTCACACAGAACACCTCCAAACGTCATGGCACTAGTGAGGCAAATGAACTGTCACGGATAAGTGAAACTGTTAGGGATCAGCTGCCTTCGGGCAGTCCACCTGAAATCAAGGCCTAAAATGAACTGACTGGATTAGGAACTCTACAGAGAAAGGCCCCAAGAAGGCAAACTGTGGGGGCCTTCAGAACCTATACTACCTGACCAATATATGTCTTGGTTGGGGTTCCCTAACAACTGTAAACTATTTGTTTCCAAGGGTACCATGTATACCATCTGAGGCTTTACTTCTTTATGCGTATAGCCTATCATGACACTGCTGGAACCCTGGGAAGAGTTCAGGTCTGCTTCAATTTATCAGCCAGATTGTACTTGCCTAAACCACCACCTCAGGCCATGTACAGGTCCATACAGAAACTGAAGGAGAAAGCCACCCAGTTTTCTAAGATAAACCTCATTGTTAACAGGTTTTATTTCAACTAGCTACCTCCAGGACCTCTAAAAAGTCTAACTGAGATCAATACTACAGGTTGGTCTTGCCTATAAAAACATCTGGCCAAAGGCCACCAGTTAACACAGCGGACCTGGGATTGTATTCCTTGTAAAGAGCCTTCTTGGCCTTGGCTGGCATCTGAGAACCTGAATGGTCAACAGTTCCCTACACTGACATAAAACTTCCCTGAAATGACAAGAATATCTAACAGTGCCTAATAATCTGTATAAACAGTATGGTTTATACTAAACACCTCTCTTTTTCTGAAGGACTGAAATTTTGGTACATGACAGGCAGATGCTGCCTAGGGGACCTGCCTCCAATAAAAACCCCAGGAACTGAGTTTCCAATGAGCTTCCCTAGTAGACAACACATCACATATGTTGTCAATCTTGTTGCTGGGGAAATTATGAGCCCCATGAGTACTCCTGGCAGTTGTGCCTGTTTTTCCTCAGACTTCACTCCATATGCCTTTTCCCCTTTGCTGATTTGGATTTGTATCCTTTTGTTGTAATATATTGTAGCTGTAAGAATGTCCTATGAGTCCTCCTTGCAAATCACTGAAACTATGGATGGTCCTGAGGACCCCCAACAAAGGTAGTAATATTTTTAAACAAGTAAACAGATTAACCTAGAGTAAACATTCCATTTGGATATATAAATGCATGACCAAAATTTCCTTTTGTTAACAGAAAGTTAGAATTAATGGATTACTTACGAAAACAGATCAAACCACTGCTGTTTTGTAACAGATTCCTGGCGTAAAAGCTTCAAAACAATTGGACGCATGAAATCCCATTTGTCTTCAAACTGAAGAGAACCTTTATTCTTTGATAAAAAAAAAGGATAAACAATATTTTAATTTAAATGCAGTTAAGTCAAAACTGTTATTTCAATCTTTTAAGAGATAGCAAGAAAATGTAAAAGAATCAGGTTTCCATAGTAGAATCCCTATGAACTTCATCTGGTATCAAGGATCACAGGAAGACAACCAAAAAAAAAAAAAAATCAATTGTCAAACTGTATAATAAAGAATTTGGTCTTGTCCAAAGTGAAGATCTTTGCCCGTGACTTCTAATAGATAAACTCTGGGCCCTCGGGGACTTGGGGACCTTGGGACATACTGGATAATCTAACAATGTGATTCAGGGAGGGAATTAACAATACCCATGTAGTCCTGAGCAGTGGAAAAAAACGTTTCAATGGGTATATTGCATCAAATGGAGAGTAGTTTGAAAGTGACTGAAGTTTAAACATGTAAGAATAATTACACAATTTTTTATAAATAAATTCTGGGGTTTTTTGGGTCCCCCCTCATATATGCATGGTCGCACATTGAGGAAAAGAGAAAAATGAGGCCTAACTACATGGGAGAGGACAAGGGAAGCTGTATGTTCAAAACCTGCCTGGACTTTTTGCCCTATGTGTCTCTTCCTTTAGCTGATCTTAATCTTTCCTTTCATTGTGTGTGTTTTTTTTAAAGATTTTGTACATTTTTTAGAGAGAGGGGAAAGAAGGGAGAATGAAAGGGAAAGAAACATCAACATGCAAGAGAGAAACACTGATTGCTTGCCTCTCGCACCCCCCCAGTTTAGGGACCCTGCCCGCAACCCAGGCATGTGCCCTGACCAGGAATCAAACTGGTGACCTTCGGTTTGCAGGCAGGGACTCAACCCACTGAGCCACATCAGCCAGAGTCTTAAACTTACCTTTCTTTATAATAAACCATACCCATGAATGGAGCAGCTTACAGTAAGATCTGAGTTTTTCTAGTGAAGTATGAAACCTCATGCTGGTTCTGGGAACCCCCACATATGCATCTGATGTGAGAAGGGAAGGTGGTTTTGTGTATGGAGAATATGGCCTCTAATTTTATAGATGACCTAAACTTCTCACAAAAAGTGTATTTAAAATCTCTACAAACTCTGAAAACTGAGACCCCAGGAAGATACCTACTTCACTTTATCATACTAAGAAGACACTGATATCAATAAGGTGAGAAGAGAAGTAGAAATGGAAACTCTAGACCGATCTCACTGGAGAACATAGGTACAAAAATCTTAAATAGATAGTAAATTAAACAAGTGGCATATCAACAGAATGATACCTCACAGTCATACATGATTTACCCCAGGATGTGAATATTAGAAAATATTCAATATTCAATATTAAAAAAAATCAATTCATTATGTTACTAAAAAGAGAAAAAGAGAGATACCATATGTACTAGTCATGAGTACTGCTTCCTTTGAAGTTAAATATGGCCATGTGACTTCCTTTTGCCAATAAATTTGAACAAAAATCATTAATTGTCTAATATACCAACATCACACACCCCTAAGTAACTCATTATTGTTTTCACTACATGAGTGCTGTTGAGGGTGTTGTTCACTTGAATCACAGAAGGTTCTATGTACTGACTGAATAGAATCTGCAAACCCCCCAAAATTGTAAGCCCAGAAGCAGTTTTTAAACATATAGTCTGACAGGGACCTACATCAGAATCACCTAGGACGGGGTTAGATGCACAGATTATTTAAACCTACCTCAGACCTGCTAGATCAGAATCTCTTGAGGTGAGTTTAAAATTTACATGTTTAGCAAATTCATGTATGTACAAATGCTAAAGAGCTTTGCCCTGCCTGGTGTGGCTCAGTGGATTGAGTGCCAGCCTGCAAGCCAAAGGGTCGCCAGTTTGATTCCCAGTCAGGGAACATGCCTGGGTTGCAGGCCAGGTCCCCAGTAGAGGGGCACACAAGAGGCAAAAGATACACAAGGATGTTTCCCTCTCTTTCTTCCTCCCTTCCCCTCTCTCTACAAATAAATAAATAAACAAATAAAATCCTAAAAAAATGTTAGAGGGTTTATGACTCAAAAAAGTTTAGGAACCACTAACTAATATTAAACTTTTGTGAAAGCAAGGGACGCTTCTTACATTTACAAACATGGTTGACCCTAAAAGCTGCTGTACTGTCTTGTCCCAGACACCTACTTTACCACACAGCACTTGTGTTAAAGACCCACAGAGGACATGCACTCAAAATTTAACACCAGGATTAGCTGTGCTTCTCCCTTGAATAACTAGTTTGTTTTTACCTTATGTACACAGTTGGTTAATGAAAAATTCATTCAGATTAGTGATCCTATGGCATACGCTTTATGTACTAATCTTTTTGTACTGTTATTATTTTCCTATAACCCTCATTTCTTCATTTACTCTTCCCTCTGAGGAAAAGATGTACAATTATGAAAGAACAATAAAAAGCACATATAAATCTTTTCTTCCCTATGACATGAAGAATCATAATTTCCTCTTCATAAAGGGATACTTTATAATGTTAATTAAGTCTATTTCCATGACCAATTTTGGCAATTTATAAAATTAAACATAGTATAAAGCCTTTAATTAAAAATCAGAAAGGTACAGAGGACTAGAGTAAACAGGTATTTGAAGTAAATTAAATAGTGGTTAGGCTCTGAAATCAGTTATGGCAAAATAGCAGGAAAAATATTTTGGTTCTCCTGTTTTATGAAACATACAAGATTAACTATAGAAATATTCCCCCAATAGTCAATTAAAGAAGGAATTTAATAAGCAAATATTTTCTATTAAGCTTTTACAATAGCTTCAAAAAAATGATACTCAAGCAGTTCCTTGACCTCTTCTCTGTTAAACTGAAGAGCATATCATTAGGTCACAACTCAGCAGCAGGACACTAAGCCCACTATCTACAAAACAGAATGCTTCATTAAGTGTAGGGACCATAAAATTATGAACCATGATTTATGAACATTTCTAATAGTCAAATGAAGGCTGCCTCATTTCTATTAACGTGCTACAAAGTATCTTTTGCTTTAATTCTTTCATTATTACTCACAATAGAAATTACATTGTTACTCAGAACTCACCAACTACTAGTAAATCTCCAATTATCTCACCCACTGGCTCTTTTTCACAGAGAGGATTTCAACATCTGCCATACCCCTGCCCCTCTATCATGTACTCCTTACGGCACAACTAATTCTTTCACAGGTACTCTTCTCAAACGAATTGCTTGGGTAGTGGGGAAGCCAATGGGAGTTTGCCTTGGAATATATGGGGGGAGCATATTGCAGGCAGAGGAAGCAGCCATTCCAAAGACCCTAATCCAAACACTGAAGGATGTTTGATGTACTCAGGGTAGAGCAAAGTAAGGACAAAGGAAAGCACTGATGAGGTCAGGACAATAGAGGGTTGGATCTTGCAGGGGTGTAAAGGCCATTACAAAGACTTTTGGCTTCAAAATAAGAGAGACGGGGAACCATTAAAATTTTTTGAGCAAGAAGTAACAGGATCTGATTTCCATTTTAACACTTCCCTGATTGATGTGTTAAGAATAAAATACATTACAAGGGGAAAAGGTTAAAGCTGAGTGTTGGGTTGGGAGGCAAGGTGAGAGGTGATAGTCACTTGGACCAGGGCAGCAGCAACGGAGGTAATGAGTAGTAGTCAGCATGTCTCTAACAAACTTAGTTTGTACACTGGGACCCAGAAAATGGAGGCCACCCCAGTGGCCCAGCCCACATCACAAATCTAAACCCAAGTCAACCTGCACACATGGGAAATGCCTCACTGTCAAGAAAATGATCACAATCCTCCAACACAGCTAGCTAGCTAACCTTAACTAAAAAAAAGGCCCTGCTGGCCTTATAAGGAAATCCCTGGCCTCCTAGCCAGTCATGCCCTGTTTCCTTACTGCCTCTTTTAACGCCCTATAAAACTTGCTCTTGCTCAAACCCCTCAGGAAGAATGCTCCGCTGCTTGTTAGGCACTGTGCCCCAACCCGTTAACTTTTCCCTTTGAACCGAGGGCACTGAGCCAGTTACTAAACTGTTTCGTTGTATGACTTGACATGTCTGAGAAGTATGGCACTGCTATTAACTGGAATGGAAAAACTACACGTATAACGGGCTTAAGAGGAAAGCTCAGAACTTGGGTTTCAGACTGTTACATTTGATATATGTACTAAGTAGCCATTTGAAGACACTGAATAGGCAACTTGATAAGTAAATCTAGAATTTAAAAGAAAGACCTAATCAGGAATTATAAATTTGAAGGTCATTACTCTACAGATGGGTTTTAAATCTTGTTTATGGATAAGATCACTAAGGAAGTGAATAGAAGTAACGGAAACCCAGGCCTGGTCCTTAGGTACCCTACATTAAAAAGTGGGGGGAACAGTAAGACCCACAAAAGTCAGCAAGAGCAACCAGAGAGGTGGCAAGAAAATCTAGAGTAAGGCATTCTGATCCTGGCCAGGCGACTCAGTTGGTTGGGGCCTCAAGCTGTACACCAAAAGACTGCATATTTGATTCCTGGTCAGTGCGTGCCTAGGTTGTGGGTTCAGTTCCCAGGTCAGGGTATATACAGAGGGCAGCTGACTGATGTTTTTCACACTGATATACCCCACTCTCTAAAATCAATAAACACATCTTTGGGTAGTGGCACTCTGCAGACATAGGACAAGTTGCCCAACATCACTAATCATCAGAGATGCAAATCAAAACCACAGTGAGATACCACCTCACACCTGCAAGAATGGCCACCATCAACAAATTAACAAACAAACGTTGGCAAGGATGCAGAGGAAAGAAAACCCTCGTGCACTGCTGGTGAGAATGCAGACCAGCACAAACATCATGAAAAACACTGTGAAGGTTCCTCAAAAAATTACAAACGGAACTACCTCATGATCCAGTGATTCCACTTCCGGGAATATATCTGAAGAGACCTACAACACTAATTAGAAAGAATATATGGACCCCTATGCTCAATGCAACATGATCTACAATAGTCAAGATTTGGAAGCAGTCCAGGTGCTCATCAATAGATGAGGGGATAAAAAAAGCTGTGGTTTAAAAACAAAAACAAAACAAAACAAAACAAAACTGTGGTACATACACACAATGGAATATTACTCAGCTGTAAAAAAAGAAACCTTACCTTTTGCAACAGCATGGATGGAACTAGAGGGCATTATGCTAAGTGAAATAACTCAGACAGAAAAAGACAAATACCATATGATTTCATCTGTATGTGGAACGTAATGACAAGATAGACTCACAGATGCAGAGAACAGTTGGAGGGGAGGAAGTTTCGGGAGCTGGGTGGAACGGGTGAAGGGATGAAGCAGTACAAACTGTTGGTTCCAGAGGAGCCACAGAGATGCAGATTACAGCACCAGAGCTACAGTAAACAGCATCATGATGACTGTGTGGGCCAGACGGGTCCTTGCGGCGGCAGGGGCACCACTCTGTAAAGTACACGGCTGTCTAACCACTCTGCGTATATCTGAAACTACTACAGAATAATACCGAATGTAAGTTGTAATTGAAAAAAAATAAATAAATTAAAAAAAAATTTTAAATGACATACACAAAGAGTATGACATTCTGGAAACCAAGTGAAAAAAGCATATCAAGAAAAAGGGGTGCTCTGTACTGCAAAAATCTGAATATTTATATTTCTTGGTTTTTTCTTTATATATTTTACATTTTAATATGTTGAATCACTGGAAAGTTGTAACAGATCAATTTTGATAGACGTTTAAATGTGTTGTCATTGTTTCCATTGTCTTAACTTTGTCCAGAGCCTATCATTAAGTAAACAATAAAATTTATTGTGTCAGTTGCTTTGGGGAAAAAAAGAGGGTGATCAACTTTAGCAAATACTCCTGAGAGACCACATAAGATGACCACTGAAACAGCGACACGGAAGTTACTGAGACTTTATCCATAATTTTTGTGGAGTGGTAAGGACAAAAGCCAGATTGGAATAGAATTAAAAGAGAAAGAAAGGGGAAAAAAAACTAGAAAAATTAGGGAGAACTCAACAATTTTTGCCATAAAACGGAGCACAGAAATGGCATCATAACTGATACATTGAGAGGGAATCAATTTTTTTTCCTAAAGATGGACCACAAATGGCTCCGGCCGGGCGGCTCAGTGGGTCAGAGCAATGTCCCGACACACCAGGGTTGCAGGTTTGGTCTCCAGTCAGGGCGCAGACAAGAAGCAGCCAACGAACACGCAAATTAAGTGCAACAACAAATTCATGCTTCTCTCTCTCTCTCTCAATACATAAGGTTTTCTTAAAGAAGATGAAACACTGACGGGCATGGTCCAGGACATGATACTAATGATACAGGAGGAAAAAAGGAGCAGCTGCCGCAGAAGTTAAACTGCTCTGGGGAGGCAGCAGCAGTGAGACCTGACGCACAGGCGGAGGGACCGGCTGTGCCGAGAAGGGAAGACAAACACGTAGATGCTGGTTAGGAGGACAGATGTGATAGCACGCTGAGAAGTTCATTTTCTTATTGATTCAATATCTCACTGGTGTGGAAGTAAGAAAAATACTTGGAAGATAGGGAAGGAGATACTGGAATTTTGAGAGAAAATATGTGAAATAGATATCTACAAAAGTACAAGAAAAAGTTACTTTGGAAGTGTAGTATGGCTGGGTTCAATCATGGTTTGTGGTCATGAATTTAAAATTAAAATAGTATGACTGTGTCTTTTTCTTATGCAACATTCAGCTACACAGGTGCTGACACCGAAAGGTGAGGAAATGGTTTTCCCCAGTGAAACAAGAGAGGAGCAAGGATTCAAAACTGTATTCATAGATGAGATCATAATGAGTGAACAAAGAATTTGTGCTGGGTAAGAGGGAGAGAAAGCACATCATGAGGACAAGAGACAAGAGATCCCTGCTTCCAACTACAATGGAATAACAGGAATTAGATTTTGCTACATGCTTGAACATCTACAAAGCCAAAGGGCAGTGCATGACAGTGCTTTCTGAGGAGGGAAAGAAAAAAACAAATGAGGTGAGCCCTACAAATGCCCAACCATACTGCCTAGAGAAAGTTCCCAAGACTTAGCACAAGTCGGGGGCACAAAAACAGCTTGTTGGTTCCACAAAGCTTAGAAGACAGGTTTCAGAATTTGGGGAGGCCAAAGCAACAGAATTTTGTGGCACACTGTACCAGAAACAAGGAGCTGCACAGAGAGGGAGTTATGGAGATATGTAGAGGGCGTCCCTAGAGTCTTTGACTGAATATTGACCTAAGTACATGTATGAGAAAAACTATCAGACTAGGGAAAGAACCATTAGAAAGGAAGAGACAAAACAGTCACCAGAGTCAACACAGAGCTAGGAACAGTTTGTGTTCCCACCAGCCAGAGTGGAAATGTTCCTTAAATGTGAGGCACGGGGTCGAGTCCTCAGAAAGATATTGCATCTACAGTGGAGCCAAAGTAGCCCTACCATGAAGAGCATTCTAGACTCACTCTACTAAAACTGAAAAGCAGCATTCAAAATGATCAAGCTGATTCCAAGTAACTTAACTGTGTCACAGCCAAATCCAAACATATTTAAAGGAAAAATTTTAAAGCCAGACTCCAAAACATAAAACTAACAATGTCTGGCATCCAATCAAAAATTACCAGGTAGGCAAAAAAGCAGGAAAATATAAGACACAGAGAAAAACCCATCAATAGAAACTCACCCAAAAATGACACCGATAATTTTAGTAGACAAAGATGTTAAACCAGCTATCATAAATATAATCCCCACGTTCGAGAAAACAGAAGAAAGCATGATCACAGAAACAAAAGATTTAAAAAATGAGTATCAGTGAGCTATGGAACAACATCAATGACCTAACCAACATATAACTGGAATCTCAGGGTAGAGGGAATATGTGAAGAAATAAAAACCGAATGTTTCTTAATTTGATAAAAGCTAAAATCCCACAGACCTCATATTTGGTAAGAGACTTGAGGGAACACTGTGCATACGTAAGCACAGTATTTGCCTCCTCCACAACCATATCAAAATTACAACTAAACTGCAAAACAGCCATAATTTACAACCTCCTGAATGGAAGTCCTACAACAAGGGAATTAAAGAAGAAGTCACACGGAGACTGGTAGGAGGGGCAGAGAGGCAGAACAGGCTGGTCCCACACCCACATGTGGCAGATAAAAATTGGGAAGGACATCTTGGCTGCAGACATTTCCCCTAAGGAGTGAGATGTCCCAGCCCCACACTAGCCGCCCCGCAGCCCAGGGTTCCAGTGCCAGGAAGAGAAGTCCCCACAACTTCTGGCTGTAAAAACCAGTGGGGATGGCTTAAGCTACTGGAGTCCCAGGCAGATCCTCTTAAAGGGCATGTGCCCAGACTCACTCAGACTCACTCCCTCTCAGCTCCAGCACTGGGGCAGCAGCTTGAAATGCAACAGGGATATGCAGGGAGGAACTGAACTGCTGACATCAGGGCAAGTGCTGGAAGGCTGTTTTCTCCCAGAGAAGTGATGGCAGAGGCCACTGTTCCTTTTCTGAGCCCTCACCCAACCATATCTGAGACTCCATCAACGTGGCTCACTCTTTATCCCACCATGGTGATTCCCTGAGGCCCTGCCCCACTCAACTTTCAGTCCCAACCAAGCTGTTTCCAGTGACTTTTCCATACAAATGGCCTTTCACAGCTCATGTTTCAGATTTTCCTAAAATCTCTCAAACAAGCAACATCTGGTGACACCTGACCTTGGCCTGCACGTCCAGGGAAGCCCCAAAGCCAGTGCATCCAGTGGACAGCTTCAGACCATATTGAAGCACTGCCACCCAACCACCTCCACAAGTGAAACCCTCAAGAAGCAGACTCCATAGGCACCAGGGTCCTGATGAAATAAGTTCTGCTCTGTGGAGTGAGTCCCTGCACAGCTGATCATCTATGGTGGTGAGAGGTCACAGCCAGTTCTTGAAGCTGATCAGCCTGGGCGTAAATCCGTACCATCAACATGCCAACATCAATCAAGGCTCAACTACAACCGAAGGGTAGACAGAGGCCGCACATGGGAGCACATCTCAAATGCCCAAGTGCCCAAAAAGCCTTGGATTATCAGAGAAGCTATGGCACTGGACCCTACAGAACACCTACTCTATTAGGCCACTGTACCAATCCGGAGAGACATAGCCCCTCTACCTAATACACAGAAATGAAGATAGGGCATCTGCCAAAATAAGACAAAGAAAAATGTCCCAAATGAAACAATAAAACAAAACTCTAGAGAAAGAACTAAACAAAATGGAACACGCAATCTACTAGATGCAGAGTTCAAAACACTGGTTCTAAGGATTCTCAATGAACTTAGTGAGAACCTCAATATAAAAAAGAACCAGTCAGAAATGAAGGATACACTTACTGAAATGAAGACCAATTTACAGGTAATCAATGGCAGAACAGATGAAGCGACAATAAAATTAGCAATTTGGAACATAAGGAAGCAAAAAACACCCGGTCAGAACAGCAAAAAGAAAAAAGAATAAAAAAAAAAAAAGAAAATAGTGTAAGGAGCCTCTGGGACAAATTCAAGCCTACCAATATGTGATGTGAACATCATGGGGGTACCATAAGAAGAAAGTAAGCAAGAAATTGAAACCTATTTCAAAAAATAATGACTTCCTTAACTTGTTGAAGGAAATAGCTACACAAGTCCAGGAAGTACAGAGTCCTAAACAAGGTGAACGCAAAGAGACCCACACCAAAATATATCACAATTAAAATGCCAAAGGTTAAAGACAGAGAGAATCTTAAAAGCAGCAAGAGAAAAGCAGTTAGTTACCAACAAGGGAACTCCCGTAAGACTCTCAGCTTATTTCTCATCAGAAACTTGGCAGGCCAGAAGAGACTGGCGCAAAATATTCAAAGTGGTGAAAAGCAAGGACATACAACCAAGGTTACTCTACTCAGCAAGGCTATCATTTAGAATTAAAGGTCAGATAAAGACCTTCCCAGATAAGAAAAAGCTAAAGGACTTCATTACCAACAAACCTAAATTATATGAAATGTTAAAGGGTCTTCTTTAAGAAGACAAAAAGAAGATCAAAACTATGAATAATAAAATGGCAATAAATGCAAACTATCAGCAATCGAATCTAAAGAACAAAATAAACTAACAAGTAGAACAGAAACAGACTCAGATACACAGAATATTTTGATGGTTACTAGATGGGAGGGGTGGGGAGGCACAGGTGAAAAAGGTGAAGGGATTAACAAGTACAAATTGGTAGTAACAGAATAGTCATGCAGATGACTATCACAGTATAGAGAATATAGTCAATAACATTGTAGTAACTATGTTTGGTATCAGATTGGTTGTGAGATTTATAAGGATAATCACTTAGTAAGTTATGTAATATCTAACTACTAGGGTGTTCACCTGAAATTAATATAATAATGTATGTCAACTGCAAGTAAAAAATAATAATGCTTTAATAATGAAAACACCCCCCAGATCTAAGGCATTAAACAATAAAGTGTTAGAATCAATGAGTTGGAGGCCCTAGCAGAGTTATATTATCAGAATAAGTGCACTAGAGTAAGTTAGAAGGATAGAAAGGGGTAATTAGAGTAGGACACTTGATACTGAAGTTATGCAAGAGTGGAATTTTAAAAACTTTCTTGTTATATTGCTGTTTTGTTTAATCCAGGGGTATCCAACCTTTTGGTGTCTCTGCACCACACTGGAAGAAGAGTTGTCTTGGGCTACACATTAAATATAGTGTAACAAGTAATCACAAAAAAGTCTCATAGTGTTTTAACTAAATTTACAATTTGGTGTTGGGCTGCATTCACAGCCTTCCTGAGCTGCATGTGGCCCACAGGCCACGGCTTGGTCGAACACCACTGAATTTCACTACAAGATGTTTTACTATTTCTTTCATTACGAATATATGACATCTGTCTATTCTGTACATGTGATATCTGCGGTACAAAAGAGAATTTTCTTTTATCTTCAAATAGTTTCCTTTACAATTCCATGGGTAGTTCAGATATCTGGTATCTGTAAATAAATTTGAGTTATTTATGCCCACTATTATTTAACTTCAGTATACGTAATCTTCAGCACAGATCACTCCACCACTTTGATCATTTTACTTTATAGTATGTGATTGCTAATTATGCATCAAGTACTGTCCTAAATACACACAAGTATTAACTCATTTGTTCTTTACAACCATCTTATGTGGTAGGCGACATTACCAGTTTATACATGGAAAGAAACTATGCATTCTAACCTGAGATTAGGTTATTTCCCTAAGGTCACAGGCCACAGGGGCAAAGCAGAAGCTCAAGTCCAATGCAGTTTGCCCACAGCCACATTCGTAACCACCACTGGATCTTTCCTGGACTAAGAACAGAGGAACTTCTAACCTACAGACCAGATCCAGTTTTTGGTTCAAATTCATCAGGTTTGTGGAGTAAATTGCAAAAATCTACAATTACAAAAATTTAGTGGCAATTATGTAGGAGCCATTAGGTGGAGGTATTACTATGTAAAAGACATATTTCTCTTTAAACATGGTGGGAGAGGGAAACAACACTATTTTCCCAAAAGTTAAATATCTGTTTCCATGGAAATAAGAAATATCACATTACACTTTCCTTTAAAACCTTTATGTTTCTCTTATAGACAAAAATAATAATAATAATAAACAAATTCTGACAATGCATATATTTTTAGAAACCTGAATAACTTATTTTAACTTATTTGTAACTTATTACAAATAATAGCACTGATGGAAGTGTTTATTTTAGGGGGCTTCTTTATCGTTCATTTATTACATTTATTCATTCAATCAAGCCCTGAGTGCCTACTATACATGAAAAATTATACTAGTCACTGGGACACAAATGAAAGGCCCTCAAGGAATTCACATTCTAGTACAGTGCTTCTTAAATTGTGGTTCACAGACTCCTAAAAGGGTCCAGGATGTATTCTTGAGGCTCAAAACTATAAAATAAACTTTTAATTTTGTTTTGTTCTTAAAAGTTAAATAAAATATTAATACAAGTAAAGGCTGGATCATCACATGACCTAATAACCAAGACTAACCATAAAAAAAAAAAAAAAATTATATACTACACTAAAATTAAGAATTTTTGTTCCTTAAAAGACACCATCAAAAGAGTGGAAAAAAAAAAGCAATCCACAGAGTAGAAAAAAATATTTCTAATACATATACCCATAAAACACTCGTATTCAGATCTGTAAAGATTCCTAAAAATTAATGAGAAAGACAATTCAATTTAAAAACCGGTAAAACAGCCCTGGTTGGTGTGGCTCAGTGGAATGAGTGCCAGCCTGCGAACCAAAGGGTGTCACTGGTTTGATTCCCAGTCAGGGCACATGCATAGGCTGCAGACCAGTAGGTCCCCAGTACCAGACATGCAACAGGCAACCACACACTGATGTTTTCCTCCCTCCCTTCCCCCTCTCTAAAAATAAACAAAATATTTTTAAAAAATTAAAACGGGTAAAACATTTGAACAAACCCTTCACAAACACAATATCTAAATGGCCAATTATCATATGAAAAGGTAACCGTATCATTCATCCATCATCAGAAAAATACATATTAAAACCACAAAGAAATACCACTACATACCACTGAAAAGGCTGAAACAGAAAAGAATGACAATTATCAGACAGAATTTAGAGAAATCAGAACTCTCATTTCAGAAAATTATTTAAGCAGTATCTATGAAAACTAAACATATGTATACCACATAATCCAGCAATTTCACTTTTAGGTATACTTCCAACAGAGCTACATTACATGCATATGTCTACCAGAGGACTTGTAAAAGAAAGTAGATGGTATCTTTACTCTCAATAATGAAAAACTGGAAACATCCCAAATGTCCATCAACAATAGGATGGAATAATTGTGGAACAGTCATAATAGTAGAATAAAAAAGGCAACAAAAACTTAAGATTTAATAGTATAGATGAATTTTATAGACACAATGCTGAGCAATGAAGTCAGACACAAGCACATACTATGTTCATGAATATGCAAAACACATCTACCGTTATTAGAGAGCAGAACAGTGATTATCATGGGGAGGGAGTAGCAAGTCACAGACTAGGGTGGATAAGAGAAGGGCTGTCAGGGGTGCTGTTAATATTCCATCTAGCTGTGGGTCTGATTACATAGGTATATTTTCTTTATAAAAAATCCATGTAAATAGATCATAATTCAACAGTTTACTTTAAAAAACTATCATACTGGTGTTATTTAAATCTTGAGCTTTTAGTGTTGTATTTAATTGGTAAGTCTATTTTTTTAATTATTAAAGAATTTTGAGCTTAAAGAAATGTATAGAGTTTCACATCTAACATTAAGAATGTTATAATAGCTTCCTTTCTTCCTTCCATCGTGTCATCCCTCCTTCATGAATAATTCAGTCCAAAAGCCAGATTTCTGTCACTGCCAGAGATGGAAGTTACATATATGAAAAAGGAAAAAGACAGAATTCAATTTATTGGAATTGGAGGGACTGGAGTGAATTCGTGGGTCTCAGTAACACAGATACAGAAATAAGTACAGGGGTGTGGGTACGTGTCCGTGTGTGCACCCTAGCTCAGTCCACTGAGAGGGCCAGAAAGGAGTGATGCCGCAATAGACACCAGCATACCTAGCATCAAGATTCTGATTTTTCAATACTCTATTCCGCAAAGACTTCTTACAGAATGTGCTAATTCCAAGGTTGGGGCAGGGATGTTTCTGGAACAGACTTTTGTACCAGAAAGAAAATATTCAACCTAAGCAAAATAAATGATAGCAACAATCTGTAACACATGAAATAATTCTTTGGTTGCTGGGAGAATGATAGCCACTGGCTACTGACATGATTATATTTAACTTCTACAAAGATTACCTATAATTAATTGAAGGAAAAATTGAAAGGGAGTCTACAGGAAGCAAATGCAATAGTCCACAAGGACAATAAATGATGAAACCCCAAACTGACGCAATGAGACAGAAAAAAAGGTGCTAATGGTAAGATGGTCAGCAAGCAGACTTTCTAAGAACAAAATTGTAACTTAGCCACTTGCCAAATGTGTGGCCTTCAGAAACTTTTGTGCTCTGGCTTCATCAATATAAAACAGATGTAATAAGCATGTATTTGAAAGGGTTGTTATGAGGATATATGTGTAACCTCCCCACACATTCTTTTTTCTGTGGGGTAGGTGTATCCTAAACAAGTGCTTCTTCTGCCTATTTGATAATACAACAGGGCTCTCAGTTTCTGACTTGAGTGAATGGCTGGTGGAGTCACTGACCATAGAAGAAATGCTGGGGATGAATGCATTTCAGTCGGATGGTTACAGGGGTATCAAATTCATTTTCACAGGGGGTCACATCAGCCTCCCAGTTGCCTTCAAAGGGCTGAA